>PVJO010029245.1:0-17075 GCA_004026905.1 Hystrix cristata | reverse complement strand
ATTTTTATTTTCTTGAGTAATCTGTGTTTGTTTTTAAGCTTTGTTAATATGAGTCAAAAGACTGCACTCTCTGTCTAGATTAGTGCTACAACCAAGGAGTGATCTTCTGTAGGTCTCTAATGAATACTTCTGGTGCTTAAGGGGATATTTCTTTAAAATTTTTAAAATTTTATTAGCACACATTCACAATTTATGTAATTTACATTCATCTTGGGGAGTGGTTACATGTACATACTACAGTTTCTTTCTTCTTTATGAATCCCTTTTCCCTTCCCTTTCCTTCCCCTCTCCTCCTCAGGTTTCCCTATCTCCTTTTTCATGCTAGTTGATATTGTTTGTCTTAGCTCATGTTATGGCATATAGTGTTTCCATTAATTGGGGTTATTTGGTTCCGATACATGGCATAACTTTATTCTTCTTATTTCTCTTTCCCTTTCTCACTCTTCACTCCTCAACCTCGTTCCCTTGGACCACTTCCCTATTGCAAGAGATCTGTCCGCTTGTCCCTTTCTATCCATCTTTTATCATTTTCTTTGTTTGTACTTTGTCTCACTCAAATGAGAGCTACCATATGGTATTTCAGCTTGTGTGTCTGGTTTACTTCATTCAACATTTCATTTTCCCGGTTCATGCATTTTCCTACAAATGTCTCATATAAGTTATTCTTTATAGCTGAATAGTATTTGATTAAATGTAGATAGTCAATGGGGTATTTCTAATATAGCTCAGGGATCTTCAAACTATAGCCTTATGTCAAATATATTATGGACTGTTTTGAGCAGTTTAAGAGCTAAGGATTTTTTTTATATTTTAAAAGGATAACAAAACAACAACAATAATAACAAAGAAGATTATGTAACAGAGACCATGTGTGGCCCACAAAGCTTAAAATACTTTTTATATGTCCCTTTATTTGTTTATTTTTGTTTGTTTTTTGTTTTTGGTGCTGGGGATCAAACTCAGGGCCTTGTGCTTGTGACGCAAGCACTCTAACCACTGAGCTAAATCCCCAGCCCTTATATGTCCCTTTAATTAAAATGTTTCCTGATCTCTACTAGCTGATGATAATTAGAGTATTTTCTAACCAGGTGTGAGCTCTAAAATTGGCCAGAGTGTCATACTATCCATGAACAGCTTTCTACTCAGCCAAAGACTTTACAGGACTACTATACATATTTTGTGCGTTCACCTGGTTGTTTCTGTCTTCTTGGTGATGTCCAATCTGCATTGTCTCTTGTCTTATGCATGGAAATAATTGTTTTACATTATTATATTTTTATTGTAGCTTTTTCAGCAGCAGGAGCTTGAGTACCAATCACTTTGTCATGGGCAAAAACAAAATACCTCACCAAAGCAAATTTTGGTATATTGTATCAGTTATTTTCTGATGCTTCTCATGGAATAGAAGCTCTTCCATATGTCTTGGTTTTTAAAATTATAGAAAACCTCCAGTTTTGGAAAATATTTTTTTTTGATCAATAGCAGCAGCAGAACTTTCTTTAGAATCATTATATGCAAGGTACTCTGTTGTAGTATTCAATTTTCGTAGCAACTCTCTGATGTTCTGAGAAATTAAGTTTTTCAAGACTCCTGGGTTTTGGTTGGCACAAGTGGGCTTTGAATCTAGGTGTGTCTGACTACAAAGCCTGCACTGTTATCCTGTTCTTAACTACCACACTCAACTTCTTCTGTTCAGCACATTGTGAAATAGCTGTGAGAGAGGAAAATATGGTAATAAGAGGAGAAGATAGTAGAACTTGTGAATGCTATCTCCAGAATCCGAGGTATTGTAACAATTTTGTTACAAATTTGTCTTCTTTATGATTATGGCCACTGCTTATTTTCAGACTCTATTTTGAAAGAAAATATCATTATATAAAAAATCAAAACCTGCTATCACAAAATTTGGCTGGAGTCTGTCAATAGCATCAATATCTGGCTATTCTCCCAATTTTATCAGTCACTATAGTGTTATCCTAGAACAGGGAAGACTATTATCATTTTTTCTTTAGCAATATAAGTATACATCAGCTTTAGCACTGAGCCTCCTTCTGAGTAAGTATTTTGTGAAATGGCTGTTGATCTTTAGTTTCTCTGATGTAAGCAGTGGTAATAAAGGTAGGTTTGAGACACAACAAAGAATAACTGAGGCAGACACTGGAGCCTCATGGGCTCCATGGGAGAAGAGAGAGGCCCTTCCCTGCTCCCACCACAGATGGCAGATTCTTATGTGCCTGGAGGGGGAAGAGAGAGGCCACTTCCTGCCCCAGCTGCAGACACCAGAGCCTCGTGGGCTACACAGAAGTTGTGAGAGTCCACAACCTGCCCTTGCCACCAACACAGTTGACTAGCACACCCTGCAGGTGAAGAGAGAGGCCCATTTCCACACCTGCTGTCAGCACTGCATGCTCTGCAGCACAGGGAAGCAGGGGCAACAACCAAAAGACTGACCTGACTGAGGATGAGAACAACAGCTAGGAGGAGTGTTTTGCTCCAGGACTGAAGTGTTAACCTGCTGCAGAGACTAAGACAGCCCGGAGAGACAGGTTTGAAGAGGGGGAGAGCTAAACAGGAATCACCTCGGATCCCCTGGGAAGCCCAAGTTGGTGTCAGGACAATCACGGGGCTTGTATATTGTGGTGGAAGGCAGAGTTTGGTGGGTATAATCATCAGAGGAGGCAGAGTTTGGTGGGTGGACTTTAAGGAGATGACACAGTCCAGTGGTATGCTTGAGCTCTTACATCAGTGCCTACGTCTAAAAGAAATTAGCGGTCTGAATTATTATAGGTCAGTATCTGAGAGGCCTAAGGGTCTTCACTAAAATCATAGACCTCTTTGCTCTGGTTGAGGGCAGTTCGTGAGTGGTTTTTGAGTATCCAGCTGATATTTGACTTGATGTTTATAACTGACTTTACTACTATAGCCAAGACATATGTGTTCAATAGCCATAGTTATTGCTGTTGATAGGGTTTCTCTGTAGATCAATATCTGGATTGCCTGGGGTTCATAAACAATACTTTGTAAAATCCCCCCCCCAAACGGGCACTGGGCCAAAGAAACTGCAAACCCCAGCACAACAAACAAACAAAATGTGAAAGGACAAGACAACCAAATGCCTCCAAAAATTCCCAACTCCCCCAAAACCAGTTCAGGGGTCATCTAAATTAGAAGAAATCATAAGCTACAGAGCAGAGATTTCTGAAAGGGTATCAATTGAGGTAAAATGTTTCAATAAGTTGCTTGGTGAATTTAAAGAAGGTATAACTAATGAGATTATGACCAATAAAACAAATGATCAGCAAGTCTAGAGAAGACACTAATAAAAACCTAGTACAGCTAAAGAAAGAGAAAAAAACAATGAATTCCAGCATGGAAAAGAGTAGAAGTCCCATATAAAATTGCCAAACAGAAATCCAGGATATTAAAAATATGACTTCAATCATATGGGCAACAGAAGATAGAATGTGAAATTTAGAGGATAGGGCAGTGGCAAATGATCAATTCATGAGAGATAGCTTAAAAATAGCAAGAAATTAGGAAAATGAATGAATTAATCCAACAGCTACTAGATGACTCAAAGAATACTAATATAAGAGTAAATGCAATTAATGAAAAATCAGAAGACATAAAAAAGGACTTAAAAACCTATATGTAGAAGTGATAACAGAACACTTTGCAGATAAAGAAAAAATTTAAATTACAGATAAATGAGGCATAGAGAACCTTGACTAGCATCATCAGAAGACAATCAGTCCACGCCGTATAATAATTAAAATATCAGAAATCCAACACAACAACAGAACTTTAAGGGTTGCTAGAGAAAAGCAACAAATAAAGGAAAACCAATCAGAATCACAACAGACTTCTCAACACAAACTTTAAAGACAAGGAGAACATGGGATGAAGTGCTTCAAGCTCTAAAAGAAGACAACTTCCAACACAGAATGTTATATTCTCCAAAATTATCTTTCAAAATTGATGGAGAAATAAGATATTTCCATAATAGAGAGAACCCAAAGAAATTCATGACCACCAAACCAACACTTCCAAAAAATTGTCAAGGAGATCCTAGAAGGAGACAATGAAGTTAACAATGTCCAATAAAGTGTATGCATCAGCTAGGGTTAGCAATTAAATAGAAGGGAAAGAGGAGAAAGAAATAGCAACAGGAGACCTGTTTGCCATTCCATGTACCCAGGCAGATCAGCAGGGCACTATCCAGACACAGCAACTGTTATGTGCCCATTATGGATGACCTCTAGTCATACAGAGTGACAACAGTAGTCATTTCACAGGGGCATGAGTACAATAATGGCTAAATAAATGGATTTCCTTTGCAAATCACATGCCCTTTACAGTTCCCAGGGGCAGGCATGGTTGAGCGATATATGATCTCTTGAAACAGGGCCCATGAACTACCATATCACTACCATCACTGGAAAAAGAAAATAATACAATGCCAGGACTAGTAGGGCCATGCCATGTGGCAAGACCTATGGGAGGTGGGTCACAGGAACGAAGTTATCATACATCATGTGTCAGGCCATGACCCACTAGAAACTCCAAGAATTGATAAAGTAGATGCTTTAGCATGGGTGGACTGGCTGGAAAGGGCTCCGGCACAAGATGTGGCCGCATAGCTACCTCAAAAGCTGGGGCATGCAGAAAGCCAGACTATGCATACAAAAGCCAAGGGCTGATGTAGGGCACTGTGGTATCCTCAAGGTGCAGGGCATTGTGGATCCTTATAAGGAATCCTCTATGTGTGCACAAGCTTTTGCTGAGAGGAGGCATTTGACTAAAGCAGATAATAGTTGATGGTGGGCCTCACCCCTCTCACCGGGTGGTAGGTGGACTATATAGGGTCCCTACTGCGTGGAGTATTGTTTTCCATCCTTTGAATTTTAGTCTGTGAATTTCTTTTTGTGTCGAATATGTTTCTTGGATACAGCATACTGTTCAATTTTGTTTCTTGATCCATTCTACTAATCTGTGTCTTTTGATTGGAGAATTGAGTACATTTACATTGATAGTTATAACTGATAGGCATTGACCTATTCCTGGCATTGTATTACTCTCCCCATGTGGGGAGAGGCTGCAATAGTGTGACACCATGGGTCTTAAATGCTTGGTCCCCGGAAGTGACTGTACGCATAGGCATGCAGGGGCAAAAGACTCTGTTGCGGGATACAGTTTTCCTGTATTCCTGCATGCGCCAACGTCACTAGAGGCCCTGAGCCTTGCAGATAAGTTGTAGTATCAACGGCCAGGACACAGTCCCTGGCTATAATGATAGAGTCACAAGATTCCTGCCTGGCATGTATTTACCAGATGAGAGAGAGCTTCCATTAATAGTACCTATCTCTGCTTTGTCCTAGTACCCTTAGGATAATCTGCCAACAGCATAGTGGAGTGGGCTCACACAAATGCTACTCTGGTGAATCAGTGGGATTGTTGGGTGTGTACTGCTTTGCTTGTGACTGCAGTGGAAGGACCTTGGCATATTCAGCCCACTACAGCACCCAACTGGACCCGCCTGGCTGAATGGGAACCCACAGCTGGTTATTGGGATTCCACATAATGATCCATAGATATTTACACTTTCCCAAAATGTATAAGATATATTTGGGAAAGGGAAAAAAATTATTCAAATGGGAAGGGGAACGGGGCGGTGGTGGGGGGAGGAACAAGAAAAAAGAATAGAAGGAAAAAAATGGAAACAAAGCCTTTGTAAATAAGGAGGCAAAAAGGTGTTGAAGGGAGGGGAGGGGATGGAAAAAAAGAAGCAGCAAGATATGTCATGTACAGGTACAAATTTCGTGTGATGAATGTTATTATGCATGTCTAAAATGTACCACTAAAATAAAAAAAAATGAAAATAAAGCTAGAACCTTTTAGCCTCTAAAAAAGTGATCCAGAGATGTAGTTTGGTGGAAAACTCATGGAACTGGGGCCCCATGGGTAACCCATAGCATGTGGGATGATTGAGGTTGGCTTATGGGGGAGCATGTTGTACCCTCGCCACAGGGTCCCAAGATGTATAGAGCAACATAAAGGTAATGTAACAGTTGAGTGGATGCCCCCAGAGGCTTGTCTCAGCATCACCCACTGGACCAGTGTAAAACTGTGGCGGAACAACTGTCCTTTCCAAGGCAGGCCCCTGTGGGTTTTTGGGGAAACTGGTGGCCATATTTACTCACCAGCTGGACTGGGTAATGTACCTGGGGGGGTTGCCTTACCTGCCCGCTACCCTTTGTGAGGCCTTAGCTGAGTAACCAAGCAACTGGGACACTGTCCGAGCTCAGTATCATCAGCAGGTATAGCATACACCATGGTGGTTTTAACCCCTTACTGTCTTCATCCCAGTGGTTGGCACAGTAGAAACCGTGTGACTTAATTGCCCTTGCGGAACACACCATTAAGGCCTTAAATTACATGTGTGGGCTTGGTGCTTCTTACTGCAGAAGTATAGCAAAATACAAGGTTGTGCTATAAAATCAGATGGTGCTAGACATCCTCACTGTGGCCCAAGGCAGAATATGTGCCTTGGTTGGGTGCACAATGCTGTATCTGTATACCATGCAACACACAAAATGTCACTACCACCTTACAGGCTATTAAGGGAGCAATTACTAAAATTGAGACAACAATCAGGGACCCATTACATGAATGGCGGAATTTGTTAGCTTCAGGTTGGAGATTGACTTTGTTAATCTTGGCAGAGGCAGTACCTATGCCTTGGTGGCTTTCTGTTGGTCCTCATACTGCTATTGTGGCATGTGGGTACAAGGCCAGCACTTTGGGCCCATGTGACCTCTGGACAATCACATCCCACTGCCTGAAGAGGGTGGACTGTAGGGAAAAATGAAGTCCAAGATGGCTGCACTATGGTTTAGGCCAGGAAGGAGGAACACCCTGGGGGTAGTGAGTCAGCAAGACTCTAGTGCAAGTGGACCTCCTGCTGTCTCAGTGTCTTGATGTAAATAGCTTATATAACCACTTACCCTATATAAGTGTGATACTGCCAAGTAGCCACTATAGTGTACACCGCTATAAAACTGGACTGCTATGGGAGTGTGTGCAGCTGAGCAAAGATGTCTATTTTACCTATGCTACACTCTCCTGCCCAATCTCTTCTTCCAACTGCCAACTGCCAAACCTGTGGAGTCTGTTGTTGAGTCATTGAGTGATGATATGCTAATTTGTTTTATTTATACTACTAGTTTATCTTAGGTCATTAAAAAGAAAATTTTGAGCTATTATCTGTTTGTTTCTTCTTTTTAAGGGAGAATCTTTTATGTCTACGTCTTGTACTCTGAATAACTACTTTGAAGATAATGATACACAGTGTATCAACTATTGTTATTCTCCTAATATTTTGTTAGGAAATTTTATTTTATTTTTTCCTAAAATAAAAAGATGACAAAATAGGGGTTGGTGATTTAGCTCAGTGGTAGAGCACTTGCCTAGCAAGTGCAAGGCTCTGAGTTCAATCTCTAGCAACACCCCCCAAAATAAATAATAAAATAACTAAAAAGCTGTCTTTCACTTATAGATTATTAGTTTACATTTTTATAAACAGGAAGCGTCTTTGTCAGATTATTTTAGGGACATAGAAGAACATCATTAGAATATATGACTGCTATATATCCTAAAATGCCCACATACATCATTATATTGGATTAGGAATGTAAACTCTTTGGTGAAGAGAGTTTAGCACATTAACACTTAGCACATAAAAGCTTGTTAAATTGACTAACAATTTCAGATGTAAATGGAAGTGCGATATTGGGACAGCACAGTACAGCTGAAGTTCTATAGCTTATTAGGAAATATTAGTGATAGGAATATCCTATTGCCAACACGTGGGCACAAGGATCAAATGATGCTCTATTGATGGTAGATACAAAAATAGATTTTCTGAGTAGGAGACAATGTACTATACTTTTTAAGAGATGAGCTTTGGAATCAGCCAGACAATGTTTGATTTGCACCTTTCCCATTTTCTAGGTATAGTTGCTATAAATTTCAACAACACTCACAAGCCATCTCAAAATTGCATAAATTGTAATATATTAAATGATTAGCAAGTATTCTCGATTGTCTAACCTAGAAAGGTGTTACGGTTTACATATGAACTGTCCTGGAAAAACTCATATATTGAGGACTGGATCCCCTATTACATATTGTACACTGGTAAGGCCTAGGGAGGTGACTGAATCATAAGTGTGTGACCGACATCAGTGGGCACTGATGAGTACATAGCTGAGTGGGTTAGTAAGAGGTTACAAGAAGTAGATCACTGAGAGCTTGCCTTTCAAGGGTATAACTTGTCCTCAGCCCCTCTAACTCTGGCCTTCTCATTCCTCTGATTCCTGGGTACCATGGAATGAGCTGCTTCTTCCTCCACATGCTACTTCCACCATGACATTTCTGCCTCACTGTAGGCCTTGATGCAATGAAACCAGCTAGCTATGGCCTGGAAACTCTGAAAACATAAACCAGAATAAATCTTTCGTCCTTTTGTTGTGTATGTCAGGTATTTTTTCCCAGCAGTGAAGAAGTAACAGGAAGGATAAAGGAGCAAGGTCAACGAAGACTGGAAATTGGGAACAAATGAATTGGGTATAGGCAGGATTGTAAAGGGACTCCAATTCTGAATCAATGTATGGTGAGATCAGGCTATATTTAAAATGGGCTGTGGGTCCTACTAAATTTAGTCAATATAAGTCATCAGGGGCTTTTTATCTTTGGCAGAGCCTGTAATCAGAAGCTGGTTCATGATTAGAGTAAAGAAGCAGGGTAGGATTACAAAGAGGCGACTCTGATGGAAACATTATTCCAGACAGGTGCCAATGCAAATGTAGCCCTTCTAAAGCCTGCCGAACTTGCTCTTGTCAACACAGACACAGAGGCAAATGTTTTTCTGAAACGGTCAGGGGCTAGTGCTCATCTGTTTAGCATCCCTCTGTGCTTTTACATAAGGGAAATGCCATGTTCTCTGGTAGACTTTAGCTTCCTTTTCTGTGATTAGGATGTGAGTTATTACAAGCAAAGTTACAACTAAGGTTTTAACAAATTCATGCCTATAGCTTTTGAGTGCATCAGGGAAGAACAATCAAATTATTGGATTATGTTTTTCTCATACATCAAATGAATATACTCTTTTTCTTGAATTAATTATGGTTTGACTGAAGCCTTATAGAGAACATTAATAAATAAAAATGGTATTTTTTCATTGCGAAAATATTTGATTGTCACATGCTTTTATTTATTGCCAGGAACCAAAATTCAGCAAAACCATAAGCAGGCCCTGACTTAAGAAAATGAAAGTATAAATAGAATAATAAATAACACTGTATTAATTTCCTATTATTGCTGTAGTAAATTACCATGCTTGTGGTTTAAAGCAGCACAGATGTATTATCTTCCAGTTCTGTAGGTACAAAGACTGACACATGTCTTACTGGGCTAAAATCAAGATGTTGGCAGAGCTGTATTCTTTCTAGACATGGTCTGTGGAAGAGTCTGTGCCTTTCCTTTTCCGCTTCCATTGGCTTCCCATAGTCCTTGGGCCTTTGCCCTGTTCCAGTTGTGTCACTCCAACATTTAGTTCTGTGGTCACATCTCCTTCTCTGACCCTCCTGCTCCCCTTTCCCTTATAGAGATGACTGCGGTTATATCGGGCCCACTCATAGAGTTTAGCATCATCTACCCCTCTGAAGATTGTTAATTTCATCACATCTTCAATATACCTTTTGCAATTTACAATTTCTGGGTATTAGGAGACAGACATCCTGGAAATAGTCATTACTCTGCCTTATCTCAAATAAATTTACCAGTTGTTTTCTGCCACCAGAGGCACAACATGAAAATTTCTTTAAGTATGTATTTTAATACTTAGGTATATATTACTATTAGTTTCATTGTGAATTCAGAAATATTTTCTCATAGAAATGTGTGTGTGTTTGTGTATGTGTTCATTTAAAGATACATTAAAATAAACTCGGGCTATTAGTAATTCTTTTTTGATAAGTAAATCATTGTATATTAAAGAACTGGAGTTGGTTAAAGTTAATGGAGTGTATCTACATATATCAATAAATATATCTATATCTCAGCTACATATTGTTGATCAAAGGCAAAAGAAAATTGTACAAGGATGTGTACAATATCACATTTATATAAAGGGTAAACCTATAAAACACAAATTATATAGAATTTATAAGGTATTATATAGTTTTGGAAAGGCTTTATATGATATGAATAGATACATGCTATGTATAACAAGGCAGAAAATTGTGTGAGATTCAGCTACAGGAAAGCAACTACATGTTGTTTTTATGTTGTATGTCTAGGATTTTTTTTTCCATTTTTTTCAATTTTATCAGTACATGTTTGTAATTCATGCAGTTTACAATCATCTCAGTAGTAGTTACATGTATATATTACAGCTCATTTCTTTTTTTTTCCCTTCCTCTTCCTTGCCCCTCTCCCTTCTTCAGGTGGTTCCCCTCCCCTTTTTCATTTGTTGATATTACTTGTCTTAGCTCATGTTATGGCATATAGTGTTTACATTAATTAGGGTTATTAGGTTTGTGTACATGGCACATCTTTATTGTTCTTATTCCCCTTCCCCTCTTCACCCCTTGGCCTAGTTCCCTTGCTAGAGATCCTTTCCCCTGTTCCTTTCTATCAACTCAGTATCGTTGTCTTTGGTTGTACTATGCCTCACTCAGATGAGAGAAACTATACAGTATTTAAACTTGTGTGTCTGATTTATTTCACTTAATATTATATTTTCCAGGTGCATCCATTTTCCTACAAATGTCTCAAATTTGTCATTCTTTATAGCCAAGTAGTATTCCCTTATATATAGATACCACATTTTTTTAATTCAACTGTCCATTGATAGGTATATGGGCTGCTTCCAGGGCTTAGCTATTACAGATTGTACTGCTATAAACATTGGTATGCAAGTATCGCTGTGATATGATGATTTAAGTTCTTTGGGGAAGATATGTAGGAGGAGGATAGCTGGGTTGTATGGAATTTCTAATTTCAGTTCTTTGAGAAAACTCCATATGGATTTCCATAAGGGTTGTACTATTTTATATTCCCACCAACAATGAAGGAGGGTTCCTTTTTCACCACAGCCACACCAGCATTTGTTATTATTTGATTTCCTAGTGATTGCCATTCTTTTCGGAGTAAGATGGAATTTCAGGGTTGTTTTAATTTGCATTTCTCTAATGAACAGAGATGTTGAACATTTTTTCATGTGTCTGTCAATTATATGTATTTCTTCCTCAGTGAAGTGTCCATTTCTCTTGTTCATTTCTTGATGGGGTCTTTCATTTTAGGAGGTCTAATTTTTTTAAGTTATTTGTATATTCTAGAAATTAGTCCTTTGTCTTATTCCCCTGGCAAAAATTTTTCCCATTCTGTATGATGTCTCTTCACTCTACTGATTTTTTTTTTTTTCTGCACAGAAGCTTTTTTTTTTGTCTGATGTATTGCCATTTGTTGATTATTGCTGCTATTTCTTACGCGACTGAGGTTCTGTTTTGAAAATCCTTTCCTACAAGTGTTTTACACGTTTTATCTTCCAGAAGGTTTAATGCTTCTGTTTTAATGTTTAGATCCTTGATCCATGTTGATTTTAATTCAGTATATGGTGAAAGATTAGGATCCAGTTTCAATTCTTCTGCAAACAGATAACCGGTTTTCCCAGCACCACTTGTTGAATAGGCTATGCTTCCTCCAACACAAGCTTTTGGCCCCTTCAAAACTCAGATATTTGGATGTGTCTGATGAGGTTTCTGTATCCTTGATTCTGTTGCATGGTCTGTTTTTGTTTCAGTATCATGATGTTTTTATCACTATTGCTTTGTAGCATAGCTTGAGGTCAGGTATTGTTATGCTGCCTCCTTTGATCATATTGCCCATAATTACTTTTGCTATTCTGGGCCTTTTCTGATTCCACATGAATTCTAGGATTTTTTTCTCTAGATCTATAAAGAATGCTGTTAATGTTTTAATTGGGACTCATTGAATCTGTATAACAGTTTTGGAAATATGGACATTTTGACAATATTGGTTCTGCCTAATCAGGAGCAGGGGTTGTCTTTCAATTTTCTGAGGTCCTCTTCCATCTCCTTCTTCAGAGTACTGTAGTATTCTTTTTAGAGTTCTTTCACTTCCTTGGTTAGATTAATTCCTAGATATTTCATTTTTCTTGAAGCTACTGTGAATGGTAGTGTTTTCATAACATCCTTCTCATCCCATTCGTTGTTGGTATACAAAAATACTAATGATTTTCCTGTGTTGATCTTGTATCCTGCTACTTTGCTGAAAATAGTTATTAATTCTAAGGGTTTTTTGGTAGAGTTTATGGGTCTTCTATGTAGAGTATCATATCATTTGCAAAAATGACATCTGTAGATAGTAATAATTTAAGTTTTTCCTTTCCTATATGTATCCCTCTTCTTTCTTTCTCTTGTCTAATTTCTTAGGCTAATATTTCAAGTACTATGTTGAATAGAAGAGGTGATAGTGGACATGCTTATCTTGTTCCTGATTTCAGGGGACATGCTTTTAGTTTTTTCCCATTTAGTATGATGCTGGCTATAGGTTTGTCCTAAATAGCCTTTATCATATTCAGGTATGGCCCTTCTATACCTGTTTTCTTCAAAGTTTTTAACATGAGGGGGTGTTGGACTTTGTATTCTAGTTGCAAATATCTTGTTGAGGATTTTTACATTGTGTTCATTAAACAGATTGGCCTATAGTTCTCTTTTTCTGTTGGGTGTTTATTTGGTTTTGGGATCAGGGTGATATTAACTTCCATAAATTAATTTGAGAGTGCTTTACCCTTTTCATTTCTTTGAACAGATTGAGGAGTATTGGTAATAATACATCCTTAAAGGTTTTGTAATATTCAGCAGAGAGTCCATCAGATACTGGTCTTTTTTAGTTGTTTGATTCTTTATCAAAGAGTCAATTTCACTGCTTCTTATTGGGTTGTTAAATATATTTATGTTTGCCTGGGTTACTTTTGGTAGTTTGTATGTGTCTAGGAATCTTTCCATTTCTTCAAAATTTGCTAATTTGTTGGTATATAATTTTTTGAAGTAGTTGGTATCTTCTGGATTTTGATGGTATCTGTTGTGATTTCAACTTTTTCATTTCTAATTGCATTGATATGATTCTTTCCTCTCTTTCACTTGGTGAGTTTGGCCAAGGGTTTATCTACTTTATTTAGTCTTTCAAAGAACCAGCTCTTCAAACTGTTGATTTTTTTTTTTTTTACTGTTTTTTGTGGTCTCAATTTTGTTGATTTCCACACCCATCTTTATAAATTGCCTCCTTAATTTTGGTTTGGAGTTGTTTGTTGTTGCTTCTCAAATCTTATAAGATTTCTCATAAAATTATTTATTTGGGCTTGCTCTGTTTTCCCAATGTGTGCACTGATTGTGACGGATTTTCCTCTGAGGACTGATTTCATAGTGTCCCAGAGGTTTTGTTGAGTTCTACAGTCATTGTCATTGACTTCTCAAAAATTTTAAATTTCTTTGATTTCTTCTGTGATACATTGGTTGTTTAGGAATGTGGTTAATTTTGCAAGTACTTTTGCCTTTTCCAAAATTTCATCTGTTGTTGATTTCTCTTTTCACTGAACTGTGGTCTGATAGTATGCATGAAGTGATTTCATTCTTTTATGTTTGTTTAAGCAGGCTTTGTAAATTAGTATGTGATCTATTTTGGAAAAAGTACCATGTGCTCCTGAAAGGACTGTTATTTTGTTGTAGAGGGGTGGAATACTCTACAAATATATCTATTAAGTCTGTATGTTCCAGGTTGTGATTCAACTCTAAATTTTTTTTTTGTTTCGTTGATCTGTCTTTTTGAAAAAGTAGGGTGTTAAAATCCCCTACTATGATTGTGTTTGTGCTTATTTGATCTTTTAATTTCAGTAATTTTGTTTTATTATAGTAGGAGCTCCAATATTTGGTGCATAGATGTTTATCAATGTTATGTCTTCTTGTTGGATTATTCCTTTAACTAGTATATAGTGACTTTCTTTGTCTCTTTTAATCAGTTTTAATTTGAAGTGTACCATGTCAGATACTAGACTTGCTTGCCCTGTATACTTTCAGGGTCCTGGAGTATAAAATGTTGTTTTCCATCCTTTCATTTTTAGTCTATCAATATCTTTTTTGGATTAGGTGAGTTTCTTGAATGCAACAGATTGTTGGATTCTGTTTTTTGATCCAGTCTACCAGTCTGTGTCTTTTGATTGGGGAACTGAGGCCATTAATACTGAGAGATATTACTGACATGTGTTAGTTATTCTTTGTCATTCCTTCTTTATCTGTTGGTGGATCCTTTGTTTTTCTTTTCCTGATGATTTTTGTTGGTGTTTATCCATTGATTTTACACATTTTCTCTGTGTTCTTAGCTGCATCCAATTCGTTTTTTTTTTTTTTTCTGTCCAGAATACTCTTGAGTATTTTATCTAGAGCTGGTTTAGCACTCCTGTATCTTTTCAGCTGGTCTTCTTTATGGAAATACTTTACTTTTCCATTTTTTTGAAAGATAGCTTTGTTAGGTAATTTAATCTAAGTTGGAAGTTATTTGCTTTTAGAGTTTGAAATACTTCACTCCAAGTGCTTCTGACAAAGGGTTTGTGCTAAGAAGTCTGCTATAATTCTAATTGGTTTACCTTTATGAGCGATTTTTTGTTTTTCTCTGGCTGTCTTTGAAATTCTGTTGGGTTTTTTTTCTGAATATCTGTGAATTTAATGAGAATATGTCTTGGTGAACTTCTCCTTTCATCATGATTGGTGTTCTATAAACATTGCTTACTTCTGTTTTAAATTCTTTTCTTATAATTGGGGAATTTTCTTCCGTAATTTCTGTAAGTATGTTAGAGAATCCATTTGTGCTAACTTCTTGTTTTTTCTCTAACACCAATTAGCTTTAGATTGATTTTCTTGTTGTCATTTAGTAGCTGTTGGATAGTCTTCTCTTGTTCTCTTGTTTTCTTTTTGGGTTCTTTGAGCTCTTTGCATAGTTCTATATTTTGTTCTCAATATAAAATACTCTGTATTCACGCTGGTCATTTTTTTTTCTCCCTTCTAAGAACTTTTTGTAGATTTCTGCTGCCTGGTATTTATATTCTTCTCTCTTTTTGACCCCTTGCTCTGCTTTGGGTGAGTTGGGGGGTTGGGAGATTTTTTATGTCTTTGTTTCTCCATTGTCTTACTTGTATCTGTGTTTACTTATTTGTCTATCTATCTATAGATATCTTTTTAAAAATTATATATGACTCCCTCTTTTTTCTCTCTCTCTTTTAGGGAGATGGGTTACTGCAGGTTGGGGGCTAGAGATATAAGTAGAGCTTGTATCTTACATTGAGAATTTTAGTAGGATGTCGCCTTCCTGTGAATAATTTTCAGCTTTGTATGTCCGATGCTAGTATTTACTTCTTCTGTTATTTACTTTAAGTGATGTCGTCTCTGTCTCCATATTTTGCTGGAAGGTATGTTTTTATTTATTACATCATCCACAGATTAATGTTACAATACTTTTATATGATAGTCCTTGCAGTTATTCTTCTCCTCTTCATCTATTTTCTATGAAAGCTATGACAGTTTATAATTTGTGGTTGCTCTGCAGTACTGTAGGTGATGTAGAGGGGGTAGAATGGAAGGGGGTTTGATGAGTAGTGTTAGGCACTAAGGTAGAGACTTGAAGGGGAGAATAGTGACAGATGAGAAGAAACTATTGATGTGGGTTCTGTTTTTATTGTAGTACTTTTAGTTGAATTGAAGGTTTAGTATTGAAGGTTTTCAGAGGATATTTGGTGAGGGTGAAGGTGAGATATGGGAGAAGGGAGATTCACTTTGTGGTTAAGGAAAGTTATTTCTTTATCAGAACTTGTTTTTATGGAGGACAGGACAGTAAGTAAGATATAGAGGAGTCAAAGACAGAATGGGGAGGGTCAAGGTATTATATTAGTGAGGATAGGAGTGACTGTGAGGGAGCTAAGGGAGGTGGATTTAAAAAAAATTGGGAGGAAGAGTTTACATGTTTAGAAAAATAGTAAAGAAATGTGTTAATAGTATTGCCTCAAGGGTTTGAGAAGAAACTAGATAAAGAGCTGAGGCAAAGGGGAGATCCTAGGCACCTATTAAATCAGAGCCAATGGGCAAACACATATAGAAGAGTAACAACCTAATAAACACATGAAATCATAAAAGAAGATTCCATAACCCCATGTTACTAAATAAAGAAACATACAAAAACTTAAACCAATAAGATGTTGATGGGACCACAGATTAGATATTGCAGTGAAACAGTGCACATGTGATTCCAAAGTAGCTTCTTTGCCAGAGGGTCTAAGTACTCACACCCCAATAATACCTCTGATCACTGCACTTCAATGCTGAAGTTAACTCAGACTCAGGACCTCTTTCTGCCAGGTTGCAGGCATTCTTGCAGGGTCTGATAGAGTCTAAATTCTTGGGTTAAGAACTCTTGTTGGACTTCTCCTTGGGTATAATGGTGTGTTCGGCAGACAAGTTCACTACACTCAATTGTCCACTGAGTCAGGATTGTTCCTATGGAATCAATTCAACTACAGGGGTAAAAGGCTAATCTGTTGTAGTGGAGTCTATCAGGGATAGTTGAGAAATAACATACCATAAACCCTCTTTTGGGTCTCGCTTTAGCCCAGAGAAGAAATACACCACTGTATTATGAGCATTATAACAACTCGAGTCTTGACCCACCATTAATGTGCACTAAATTCAATTTGATAGCTGTGTCTCCCCTAATGGTGAAAAACATCATTCAACGTTAATTTTATAGAATCAGTTATCGAAAGCCCAGGGAGTTGGGGCATTGGCTAATAAAAAGAAAAAAAGATACAATCAAATAAAGAATAGTACCTATACACAAACAATACACCCACCGAAAAAGAAATAACAAAAGATATACCTTTCACGATTGCACACACAAAAATAAAATACTTAGGAATATATCTAACAAAAGAAGTAAAAGACCTTTAC
>PVJO010029244.1:0-17077 GCA_004026905.1 Hystrix cristata | reverse complement strand
CTCTCCCCCTGCCCCTGTCCTCCCTCCCCCAATCTTGTCCTCTCTCCATCTCCCTTCTGCTGCTTCTCAGTTGCCCAGAGGCCCCGGCGCCCACCCCAGCCCCCCAGCCCCAGCCCCAGCCCACCCCAGCCCAGCCCCATCCCCAGCCCCAGCCCCCGGCTCTGCCCACGCCCTCCTCCCGCCAGCCCGGCAGCCAGCGCAGCGCCGGGCCTCGCTCCCCGTGCGTCCTGCGGGGGCGGAGGCGCGGAGAGGCGGCAAGCGCAGCCGGGGAGGGGGGGCAGAAGCACTGACAGAGGCGCGGAGGCTCAGAGAGAGAAGACGTGGAGGGAGGGACGGAGCCTGGACAGCGGTGGACACTGTATCGCGCACCGGGCAGAGCGCAGCGCGCAGCGGGCGCCGTGCGCCGGGCACCGAGAGGGGCAGCTCAGGTGGTCTGTGGCCGTCCATGCACAGAGCGCCCTCCCCCACAGCCGAGCAGTCTCCGGGCGGAGGGGACAGCGCCCGCCGGACCCCGCAGCCCAGACTCAAGTTAGTGAGCGAAGGGAGGCGGCAGGGAGTGGAGATGGGTGGAGCTGGACTCGGGAATGGGGTCTGGAGGGTGGAGGTCGAGGAGAGGACGCGAGGAAGCGGGACGGGGGTGGGGGGTGGAGACTGATGGGAAAAGGGGTGAGTCTTCTAATTAGGGGACCCTGGGAGCAGACAAGGATCTGATAAAGCCCGATACGAAAGCATACTGCCTCATTCTCCATTTCAGTTTTATTTTGTGGGTATAACCTGGCATGTGAGCACCCCGCAAAGAATGTGGGAGCCCCCAAGCTCCAGGAAAAGCCCCGGAACTCGAGTTGGCAGCAGTGCGGCGGGGGGGGGGGCGCTCTGCTATCTCTGCGCGTCGCTGGCACGCAACGCGCGGTCCCCCAGTCCCGGAGAAGCTGGCGCCTTTGAGTTAAAGAAGCATCAGCGGGGCTCGAGGAGCCCGGGGATGCTGCGGGCGTCCCTTCCCATAGCTGACCCTTCGTTCACAGCTCAGCGTGGGGAGGGGAGTTTCGGTATACTCCTCTTCCCTAAAGAGGCCTTGAGCTGCTCTCCCCACTCCCCTCGAAGATGTGGGTGGAAAATAAGGGAGGGGAGAGTAGGTGGGAGCCCCTAGGCGGTTTTCGCCCACAGACGCTACCTCTGTGGGAGTGAGTGGGTGGAGTGGCCCCAGAGCATAACAATTGAGGTGCCCCTCCCCTTCCCCGCCCCCTGAGCTGAAGAAACTGGCCTTTTGAGCGAGTGGGGAAGGCCACAGCAGGGGAGGGGCCAAGTGAGGGTCGCTGGGCAGCCTGGAAATGAGGAGAGGTCCCGGAGGGAGAGAGGAAGGGTGCTTTAAGAAAGCCATCAGTGGGAAAACGGAGGGGAGAGGAACAAGGTCCACCTGGCTCACTGAGTTCGAAAAGCTGAGGGAGGGGCCACACCCCTCCCATTCAACCACTGGGCAGGGAGTGAAGCTGGCCAGCAGTGGTTCCCAGTGTCCACTGTGGATAGGAGGGGGTCCTAGATTCACCTTGGTTTAGGACGTCAAGTTAAGTGGTGTTGAGACTGTTGGGGAGTTTAGGGTTGGAGGCAAAGACTGTGTTTTTGGGAGTAAGAGGGGAGCCATCTGAGGAGTGTGCTGGGGGCCTTTGTGCTGAAGGTCTTCTTGCCTTAGACAAACAAGTCAAAGCCAAAGATGGAGATAAGAGTTTTTTACTCCTTCTGGTCAATCTTGAGATGGCACTGGCATGTCTGTGCCTCCAAGCAGTGCCTGATTTTCTTGGTCTTTGCTCAGCCCTGGGCACTGGGCAGAAAGAGCATTGAAAAGAGGGAGGAGACAATAAGGAGGCTAGAAAGAGAAGACAATTGTTAGTGTGGGCTGGTACCCAGCAGAGGCACTTGCACTGACTGCCTGTCTCTTATGCCCCTCCTTCTCAGGGCCAGTGCCCGAGCCATGGCACTGCCTCGGACACTGGGGGAGCTGCAGCTGTATCGGGTCCTGCAGCGTGCCAACCTCCTTTCCTACTATGAGACCTTCATCCAGCAAGGTGGTGACGATGTGCAACAGCTTTGTGAGGCTGGCGAGGAGGAGTTCCTGGAGATCATGGCACTCGTGGGAATGGCCACTAAGCCCCTCCATGTCCGACGCCTGCAGAAGGCATTGAGAGAGTGGGCTACCAATCCAGGGCTCTTTAGCCAGCCAGTGCCTGCTGTCCCCGTGTCCAGCATCCCACTCTTCAAGATCTCTGAGACTGCCGGTACTCGGAAAGGGAGCATGAGCAATGGGCATGGCAGCCCAGGGGAGAAGGCGGGCAATGCCCGTAGTTTCAGCCCCAAAAGTCCCCTTGAACTTGGAGAGAAGCTTTCACCACTACCTGGGGGACCTGGGTCAGGGGACCCCCGGATCTGGCCAGGCCGGAGCACTCCAGAGTCAGACATTGGGGCGGGAGGAGAAGAGGAGGCTGGCTCACCCCCTTTTTCCCCCCCTGCAGGGGGCGGAGTCCCTGAGGGGACTGGGGCAGGGGCAATGGCCGCAGGCGGAGCTGGGGGTGGTCCAGACCGCCTGGAGCCAGAGATGGTACGCATGGTGGTGGAGAGTGTGGAGAGGATCTTCAGAAGCTTCCCAAGAGGCGATGCTGGGGAGGTCACATCTCTGCTGAAGCTGAATAAGAAGCTGGCACGGAGCGTGGGGCACATCTTTGAGATGGATGATAATGACAGCCAAAAGGAAGAAGAGATCCGCAAGTACAGCATCATCTATGGCCGCTTTGACTCCAAAAGGCGGGAGGGCAAGCAGCTCAGCTTGCACGAGGTGAGGACCCAGGTCCTCCTGGGAATGCTGTTGACTCCCAGGTTTCAGTACACTCATCTCTGAGAATTCCTACATTCTTCTGTTTCATTGCCCCTTGACAAGAACCCTAAGTCTGATCCCCACCCCTGCATACCAGACCCAGCTGCTACAGTGCCTCCATCCTCAACTGAGGGGGAAGCAGAGATACAGGCAAGAGCCCAGCTGTTCATCTCTGTGTCAGTAAGGACCCCACAGGAGTGGAGGAGGCATTCCTCCACTCCTAGGGCATTCCTAGGAAGCTCTGGGTGCTGACCTCCATCTTCCTCCCCCAGAAAGCTCCTGTGTATTGTCCAAACAAAGCAAGCCTCCTATGGACCCACCTCTTTGATGGTGAAGGGGTGTGAGAAGGTCTGGATAAGGCAATGGAAGAGTGAGAATTCTATCTGTCGTCTCTCCACAGCTGACCATCAACGAAGCTGCTGCTCAGTTCTGCATGAGGGACAACACACTCTTACTTCGGAGGGTGGAGCTCTTCTCCCTGTCCCGCCAAGTGGCTCGAGAGAGCACCTACCTATCTTCCCTGAAGGGCTCCAGGTGAGACCCCTTCCCCAGGTCCTTCTTGCATTGGAATCCTGCCAGGGAGTTGGATCATGTCCTAACTTCCAGCTCAGGCAGCTCTAGGCTTGCTTCCACCCACCTGCATGTTTTGCCCTTGGCCAAGTAAGCTTGTCTGACGTCTGGTCCCTCCTCACATCCATCTCAGGTCCTCCCAACCCCACAATAAAGTAACTGAGTTGGAGACTGCTACCTAGACAGGTTCTCTGCAGAGTTTTGTTTTTGTTTTTTTGTTTTGTTTTGTTGTTTTTTGAGACAAGGTCTCGCCATGTAGTTGAGGCCAGTCTTGCACTATGTAGCCCAGGCTGGCTTCAAACTTGCAGCGATCCTCCTGCCTCAGCCTCCTGAGTGCTGGGATCACAGGCATGCCCCACCACACCCGACCTGCAGAGTTTTTAAGTAATGCACACCCCTGTCCACATTCTGTTCCCTGACCATCATGTGACCGTCCTGTCTCATTCTCATTTTTCTCCATCTTTGTAGGCTCCACTCAGAAGAATTAGGAGGGCCCCCACTTAAGAAGCTGAAACAAGAGGTATATTTTCAGGGTGCAGTAAGGGTGGGACAGACTGCCCCAGTCCCCTCCTTTGCCAGGTCCTCATTTCCCCATTCGGGGCATCCACAGGTTGGAGAACAGAGTCACCCCGAAATCCAGCAGCCTCCGCCAGGCCCTGAGTCGTTTGCACCTCCATACCGCCCCAGCCTGGAGGAGGACAGTGCCAGTCTGTCTGGGGAGAGTTTAGATGGACACTTGCAGGGTGAGTGTGCATTAGAGCACTTCCCTTTTCATTGTGGGGAGGTGGGGGTGGATGGGTGGGTGGTGGGGAGGAGCGAGCCAGGAATCACTGCCTGGAGTAGGGCTGGGAGGCCTGGCTGGATGGGAGCAGAAGGACCAATGGGTCTGGCTATGTGGTTGAGGGTGGGGTTCTGTTGGCTGCAGCCCCTTACCTGACCAGTGCCCATGCCCACAGCTGTGGGGTCGTGCCCAAGGCTGACGCCGCCCCCTGCTGACCTGCCCCTGGCATTGCCAGCTCATGGGCTATGGAGCCGCCACATCCTGCAGCAGACACTGATGGACGAGGGGCTGCGGCTCGCCCGCCTCGTCTCCCATGACCGCGTGGGCCGCCTCAGCCCCTGTGTGCCTGCGAAGCCACCTCTCGCAGGTGAGGCAGCCAGCAGTGCTGTCCCCAAGCACTCCAGCCACCCAGGCCCCACACAGCAATCCTGGTGTCCTGGGACCAGGGTGGGAGGAAGAAGGTACAGTTGCCAGAGAGGACAGTAGGAGGAGCTCCAGCTAACCAAGCTTTGGGTGGAGAGGACCGTGGTGGAGATCTGTGAAGAGGAAGCTGGGGGTAGTAGGGGTACAGAGAAAGGGAGACGAAGGTGAGTGAGAAGGAAGGTCACCATCCAATAAGGGAAGCTTGGCTAGAGTCCCACTAATGCAGAAGAGGCAAGCAGGCTAGGTGTGGTAGGGTTGGGGTTGCCCTGAGGAGCCCAAAGAGGGATGCTTTGTGTGTAGAGGGTGGGTGGTGGAGTGGGCCAGCAGAGGGCCAGCAGTGGCTGGGCTGAGAGTGAGGCGCAGCAGACAAAGCCACCAACCCTGGCTTGGTATTTTTAAACTGTGCGTGGGTGGGAAGTGGGGGCGGGGACTGGAAGGGGGGCTCTTTTTGAGGGAGGAGCTCAGAGGCTGGCTTCCTGTGTTCCCTCTGAATTGGCTATCAAAAAACCTGGGGGGCAGTGGGAGGGTGGCTGAGGCCTGGGAGGGGGCCAGAGATGAGTGGGGGTGGAGGAGCCTGGGAAGGGGGGAGGGGGAGAGGTCAGAGCCAAACCACCCCCGCAGCTCCTGACAGAACCAGAAATTCCAGCAGAGCAGAGGCGGCAGAGACAGAGAGACACATACAGAGACAGAGAGCTACACAAGGCCAGAAGGGGGGAGAACCTGAACACACTTGAGCATGGGACACCACCCCCCATACACTTGCAGTGGGCAGGAGGTAGTAATTCAATAAAGTGAGCTCTTGTTCACAGCTTTCCGGAGCACCTCTGTCCACAGCCTCTACTTGCCATCTCCTAACTGTGCCTTTTCCCCACAGAGTTTGAGGAAGGGCTGCTGGACCGATGCCCAGCCCCAGGACCCCACCCTGCATTGGTGGAGGGCCGCAGAAGCAGCGTGAAAGTGGAAGCTGAGGCCAGCAGGCAATGAGTGTGAACTGCTGTTCTCAGACTCAGGAACCAGACTTCTGGCTCACACAGATGCCCCACACTCGTCTTTGGAATCTAGTCACCACCCTGCTCCTTCCACTGCTCTCCTCCTGCCTCCCCACCTGCTCCATGGGCACAGGACTATGGGGCTTCAAGCAATAATGAGCAGGGGCCTGGCAAGAGGACACGAAGGGTGCGTGGTGCCCCCTCACCCCCACCCAGAACAAGGGGAAGGACTCTGCCTCTGGGCAGCTGGGGCTTTCCCCTCCCTCACACAGCCCACTCCCATTCTCTCTAGGTGGCCACCAGTGGTGTGAGCAGTCAGACTGTTTGGACATGGGGGAAGGGGGACTTCCTGGGAAGGCCCAGCAACTAAAAATGGCAACATTTCTCCCCCAGAAGGGGGGCCTGGGAACACTGGACCTTTCCTCCCCTCCCTTCCCTCATTATTATGCTTCTAGTTTGTTTCTTTAATTTAATGAGTGCTGCAGTTTGCCCACACGTCCCCCTTTCTGCCCCAAGTCCTCAGCAAATCTTTCTCCTGCCCTCTGGAGGAGGTGAATAGGGGGTCCCTCGCCAGCCCCTGAGTGGCCTGGGTTGGACTCAGGGTCTCCCCAGGCGGGTTGGACCGCAGCACCTGTCCGAGCACTTAGAGTATCTTTCTTTTCAGATTGTGTACAGTAGATTATTTATTTTGTTATTTTGGAATAAAATTTATTTTATGGCTTAGGATCCATGACGCCCCGCCAAGAGGGAAAATGGGTGGTGTGGGATGGAGGGAAGCTGGCATTGGGTGGGGAACTAGAAGAGAAGCAGTGGGTAGAGCCCCCAACACCCTGGAGGGCCACACAGTGACACCTGGATACCATTTTCTCCCCCTGGCTCTGGGCAACATTGCGGGTCTGGAGCTACTGAAACCAGTCATATGTAGATGTCACTGCCAAGTAGATCCATCAGTGTATAGTCACATTCAAAACAGGACATTTAGGTTAGCACATGTCAGAAGCTACCACGCTTGGCTGTGTATTATGCAATGTCTCATACTTCCAAATTTGTGTTGTCAAGCAGGTGAAACCAGATAGACACATGTTCTATATAGTCATATAACAAATGTCACATCTACATATCAACACATTTCAGTATACATTTTCACACAGCTACACACGAAGAAGCTTGGGCTTTGTACTTCTGCACATTTTCACCTGGATACCAAGCTGCCATCTGACAAGAATCTGGGGCTTGGGGAAATTTATATTTTGTCAATATGAGCAAAATCCCTATTAGTAAGCACATGTCCAGACTTCCCTCACACAGGCTCCCCTACATTGCTCCCCCATCCCTCCAGAGTTGGCACCCAGGCCCACACTCTCTTGCCCCTGGTCTCTAGTGCAAATGTGTGCACATGTCTAGCTCCATGTGAGTGGAGAAGCCCTCCATGCCCTAACCTGTGCTCTTCCTTAGCCTAGCCACCCTTCCCTCATCCTCAGCCTCCATGGGGAGCAGTGTGTGTGCTACAGGAGCAGGCATGTTAGGGCATGTCTCGTTTTGTAATCTAAGTGATTTTTTTTGGCAGGGGGCAGTGTTGGGGATCGAACTCAGGGCCTTGTGCTTGCTAGGCAAGCACTCTGCCACTCGAGCTAAATCCCCAGCCCGCATGTCTCATTTTGGAGCCTGGACTTCTTCCAGTGGTAGAAAGAGGGGACAGTGGTATGTGGTAGGAAGGAAGTAAGGTGTGGAATGGGTCTCACCACCATATATTCCCCTGGCAAAGTAAGTCTTTTTCTCCTGGAGCATCTGGAGACAGTAGGCACCTCTGTGAGCAGATGGCTGGGCAGCTCCATGGAGACAGGAGAGCTGTCAGTGGGCTTGCCCTCCAGCTAGGATCACCAACTAGGGTTGGCTCTTAAGTCCAGGTGGGACATTGAGATCCCAGACTGCCCATAGGGGGCGGGCTGCAGGAGGGGCTGGGCTCCCAAGGACCCTCCTCCAGCCTCCCCTTGGCCTTCTAGGAGAAGCTTGGTGAGGTCTTGCTCAGTGGGAGGCAGCAGAGCGGGGAACATGTCTTCATCAGCCCTGCAAGGAGAAAGGGGAGAACCAAAGAAGTAGGTGCAGCACCGACTCCACCAGCTTCTAGCTGGCCTCCACCCCTGGCCACCACTCACCAAGTGCCCTGGTGGTACGTTCTCACTGGCTGGTTTAGGCAGTTGTCTTCATCCATGGTCACGTCTACAGCATGCTCCTGAGCCTGGCATGGCAGCAGGCCCCTGCCAGCGACCAGAAAAGGAAATGGAGTGGGGGTGAGGCCAGGAGAGAATGGAAAGCAGAGGGACAGGAGGGGCTTTTTCACTCACTGGGGGTGAGGCTGGTCAAAGGGCAGGCTCACGGAGGTCAGCCTAGTAGTCATCTGCAGGTGAGGCCTGGAAGCAGAAAGGAGGAAACAATCAGAGGAATGAAGCCTGGGCAAAGCCGGGGTGTTACAGTCAAGTCCCCCAAGTTGCACCCGATCCTGACTTAGCTGCAGCTGGACTGCATGGCCTCGGGCAGGCTGTTTCTGTGTTCCAAGCACGGTCTTCTCACCCGTACAAGGTGAGTGTGAGTGGGTTAGCCAATTTCTGTTTCTTTGGACTCTGAACTTCAGCATCTGTAAGACCCCCTCAGTCTTCACCTCTACCTCAACTCCTAGGAAGGTAGATGCCATCCTTTGACTAAGAGTTTATAAACAGCAAGTGTTACTTGGGGATGAAAAATGTCCAGGCCAAAACAGATGAACACAGCAGCTGGGGGTGCTGCTCAGAGACAGGCCCCATGTGAGGCCCTGGATTTAATCCCCAGCACAGCAATAAACAAGTAAATAAATGGAACAGCAGATAAGTAACAGTGGATTTCAGGGCTATGAGTCAGGCACAGTGCTCAGCTCTAGACATATTATGAATTTTTTTGTGCTGGAAATTGAACCTAGGGCCTGTACACTGAGCTACATACCTAGTCCCCACATCACTTTTTTGAGACAGGATCTCACTAAGTAACTAAGTGCCTAGGCTGGGCTCAAACTTGTGATCCTCCTGCCTCAGCCTCCCAGAGTGCTGGGATTACAGGTCCAGCAATATTATGAACTCATTTACCCTTCACAATAAATCTCATAAGGTAGGTATTATTGTCATTATTATGCCCCATTTTACAGATGAGGCATCAGAGGTTAAGTCATATGCCCAAAATCAAAAGTAGCAGAGCCAGAATTTGAACCCATGAAACATGACTCTTACTCCCCACCACAGAGGAGAGGAAAGGGTGTTAGCACATGCTGCCTCTCCCCACAGAAGAGCCTCTCCTGGCAGAGGTAAATGCCCACACCTTGCAATGGGATGCTGTCCCACTCCCTCCCCCAAAGGTTCTGACTTACTCCTGGAAGGCTGGTAGCACATTGACTGACTCTTCTTGGGGGAGGCCTTGATATGGCAGGATGGAATGAGGATGTGGGGGGTACACCTGGGGCCTGGGGAAAGAAAGCAGACACTCTGATGCCAGCTGTTCCCCCAGGCACCAAACCTTGGGAATGGGAATCCCTTTCACAGAAAGGAAAATTCCCTGCTTCGGCCTGCAGCACCAGCTCTACCAGATGCCCATCCCAAAGGCTTGTCTGCACAGATCACTCCAGCCCCTGTTTTTTCTCACATCCTATCTTGGCTGAGCTGCATGCTCACGGAGGGATCAGGGGTCATTCCAAGATCATAAGAGGGCACCATGGCAGGCATCTGGGGCTCTGGGGTGGGAAGGGGCTGGTCCCTAAGGAAGAGAAGGAGGTGCATGTAACCAAGGATTGAGGCTGCCACTCCTTCCTGTACCAGCCCCCCAAGCCTACCTGCCATCCACACCACCACACTCACCTTTCTACGGTCATCTTGATGGTAGCTGGGACATAACCCCTGCCGTCCTTACCCATTTGTTCAGCTGTTGTGGGAAAGAAAGAAGGGATAGTCATGAAGTGCCTTAGGTCAGGAAGGAAGAGAGCTAAAAAGGTTGTGGGGAGGGCTGATGGGCTGGTGGAAGAGGAGCTACAAAAATGGGAAGGAAAGTCAGGGATGACACACAGCAGGCAGGGGCAAGGGTGTGGCTGGGAGCTGAGTGGAGGTGTGTGACAGGAAGGAATCAGAGCTGCCAGCTCTAGCTCACGCTTGTAGTGACTCCGGAAAGCCTCGTCCTTGGGTTTCTTGGGGTAGAGGTTTTTCAGCTGAGCAAGATCCCGGATTCGGTCCCCCAGTGAACGAATGGACAAGTCTTTGGCAGAGAATGGCTGGATGTTCTCTATCTGTGATGAACCTAAGAAAGGAGTAAGACCCGCTGGTCTCGTCTGTCTAGCCCTCCCCTTCCCAGCCCTCAAAAGGATGCATTCTCAATCGACCAAGGAAAGAGAGAGCAGACTTAGGGTGGGACTGCTGAGGGAGGGAGACCTACTAGTCTTCACTGCCATGAGCTCACAATGAGAGAGATGGGATTTAGAAAAAGAAGGTAGAGAAATTGGACCTAAAGAACTTTCTGAAGAATAAATTGGCATCAAGGAAGGCCAGCACATTTCCTTCCCAGAAGAAATCTGAGAGAAGAGAGGCAGAGAGGCAAAGAACTGGCTGGGGTGACCTCACCATCCTGGCCCCGGATGACATGAGCAATGGTGATGCCCCCAATCTCTGAGTCACTGAAGCGGAGCAGAAAGGTTCCATCAGGCTCATTGAGAAGGAGGCTAGTGACGTACTGTTTGCTGATGAAGCCGATGATCAGCCTGGCCAGGATGAAGAGGACATGGTGTAGGCACTGGGTGTGGAGAGGGAGCCAGAGATGCAGCTGCTCAGTCCACCTAGGGCAGGGAAGGACTCACCGGTCTGACCAGTAGCTCCGGAGACAGCGCTTGGTGAGGTCTAGGACACCGTCGAACCACTGCCAAAAGGTGAAGCCCCGACCCAGCAGGATCTCCTAAAGGGTGGTGGAGAGAGCTGGAGTGAGTGGCAGGTAGGCAGAGCTGGAACTTGGTTAGGCCAACCACTGGGCTGTACCCCACCCCAGTCAGAGTCACAGGGCTAAGGGAGCAAACAGCGTGAGGCCCATCAATGACAATGGCCAACACTTACCCCATGTGCCAGGCACTATTCCAAACCATTCCCTGTATTAATTGATTTGCTCTTTACAAGGCTATGGAGGGAGCTACTATCATAATCCTATCTTATGGAAGTTGATAAAGGTCAAATGACTTGCCCACGTCCACAGAGCTGGTGAGAGGCACAGCTGGGATTTAAGCCCTGACAGTGTGGTACTGGAGACCCTCATAGCCACTGTGCATGCTAACCTTGCCCATAATGAGCCCTGGCAGAGATGGATTCAGAGGAAATTGACTTACTGGCTATAATTGTCCTGTTCCTTTTGCTAACACATCCTATGGTCACATGGGCTTCTCTTTCTTTCATTTTTTTAAGAGAGCAGTATATGACTGTGTTTATCTAGCTGGGTGTCAACCAAGACACCAGATCTCCTTCTCATGTTCTTGTAACTGACTCAGTCCTGAGCTACCTCATTTTGAAGGCAGTAAAACACAATAGTTAAGCACAAGAGTCAGTGCAGGCACCATGGTGTGAGCTGTAATTCCAGTTACTTGGGAGACTGAAACAGGAGAATCACAAGTTCCCGGCCAGACTTGGCAAGTTAGTGATACTCTGCCTCAAACGAAAAAGGAAGCAGATGTAGCTCAGTGGTACAGCAGTTGTTTAGCATGCACAAGGCCCTGGGTTCAATCCCAGCACAGGAGGAAAAGAATAAGCAAAGGTCAGGTAAGGGATTCCATCCTAGCTGTGCCACTCATCTGCTGTGAGACCTTAGACAAATACTTAACTTCTCTAAGCATAGATTCCTCATCTGTAAAATGGGGATTAAAACAGTACCTACGTCAAAGGGAGGATAGGAGGACTGAAATAACATCCATAAAGTACGAAACACAGTTCCTGCATATAGTAAGCTGTCAGCACATGGTAGCAGTATCACTGCACATGTGCCTGCGAGCTTTCAACCAGTTTTTGCAACAGGATCTATTTTCTAAAGGGTCAAAGTCATTTTTTTAAATCAGAGCTCTGTTTATATACAGTCTGGGTGAGTCAGGCAAGTCATTGGTAAGGGCAGGACAAAGGGCCCTTAGACCAAACCTAAGGGACACCAGAGAACACAACCTCTGGGGCGACCCCCAGAGCACAAGGATTTTCCTGCCTGGGTTATGACAAAGGCCTTCCTGATAGACATGATGGGGCTCTATGAAGATCTTAGTGGTCTGTCCCTGAGCAGAGGCTGGGGAGGCCTTGAATGCCCTGCAGATGAACAGCTTGAGGGTGAGAGGTCCAACGAGCAAGGGAGTGACCTTGTTAAACTGTGACCAGGACACAGAACGGTGCTGGAAGGCCTCCATGCTAAGGCTGTTGTCACTGAAGATCTTCTGGGCCAGGAAGAGGAAGTGCTCTGGGAGCAGTCCCCGGTTGGTCCCCACCTCAGCCATGAACTTGAGGTTCAGAGTTTCACACATCTTCTCCCAGGGCACCCGCTCGGCCACCACAAAGGGCACACGATCCTGGGGGAAGGAGAGCACTTCAGGCTATAACTACCAGGCTTCCTCAGCTGGCTTTGTCCTTCCCAGCTTCCTGACCTGCCCCTCCCAGCACTGTCTCCTGAGCTGGCTCACAAACACAGTGCTTTCTCTCTAGTAGACTCTGCTACAGCATGACAGCTGCTAAAGCTGGGATGAAAAGAAGACAGAAGCATGAAACCAGGCCCATGAGAAGGAGTTAAAGCCACACCCATTTGAGTATGACTGCCACCCACCAGCTGGCACATCCCCATGTTAGAACCAACCCTGTACCCCATCCCTCGCTCTGGGTCTTTCCTTACCATCTCAGAGAAGGCATTGTCCCACAGGATAGTGGCTTTGGCATTGTTGTCTTGGTTGCCATGGACTATGACCACCAGGGGCAGAGACAGGGCCTGAAAAGGTGAGAAAGGGAGTTTCTCATTAGTGGAGCAAGAGGTGTCCTCAAAAGGCTGGTTGCAAGAGACTCACACGACAGTTAAAGAGCTTGTGGCATGTGACTAAAGGCTTTCTGAAACTCAATCAGGGCCTCAACATAGAGAAGTGATTTTGAGTGAATGCTGTGGAGCCTGACTTCTGGGTTCAAATACCAGCCCCGACACTTAGTAGCTGTGTTACCTAGACAACCCACTAAATCTCTCTGTGTCCCAATACCCTTATCTGTAAAATGAAGTGTTACGGTTTGTGTCTAGATGCAGTGAGACACAAACCGTAACATAGCCTCATGCAGTCGTAGATGGGGTTTCTGCAGAGGTGGTTGAATTTAGAGTATGCAATGCTGGGATTAAAATCAGTCCACTGATTGGTTTGACACCTCCCTAATCCTGGCAGCCTGGATAAGATATAAGAGACAGAAAGAGGCTTGCCTACTCTCTTGCTTACCTTGCTGCCTTCTGCCATGCTAACCTGCCTTGGGTGGACCCAGATGATTGTGGACTGAAACCTCCACAAACTGTGAGCTAAATAAACTTTTCCCTCTTCAACTTTGGGTGTAGGGTATTTTGTCTCAGCAAAGAGAGAACAGTAACTAAGACACGAGACTAGTAATATAATACAGTAAGTCACTGACTTACAAATGAGTTCTGTTTGTAAGTTGGATTCGTATATAAGTCTGGCAAAGTGAGTCTTATACACCTTTGACACAAAACCACAAGGTAAAGCATATAAAAAGCAAATGTGACATCCATTTGTATCTGTGAAAGTTCACAATCGAATGTTCATAAGTATCTACTCTTTAACATCACTGTGAAAATCAAATATGTATATGTAAACAGTTCCCTGCTGCAGAAAAAGTGCTTGATAAGAGTTAGGTGCTATACTCTCTTCCCCAATGAGTACTCTATAGTCTTGCTTCTCCTCCTCACCTTGGCTATGCATGATCCTAGACTCATGAGGTGCAGGGCAGTCAGGAGGGGCCCCAGAGTGTGGCATGGATCAGGGGGCCTTGTGGTCCCAGACTGAGAAGGGGCTGGGCCATGACTCACCTGGAGCTGGATGGGGAGTTTGTTGGGGCCAAGCATGAAGCTGGTGGAGAAGAGAACAGCACACTTCTCCTCAGTGACAGATTCAGTGCCCTTCCGCTCACACCGCTTGATTTTCTTCAGGAGCTGTGGGGGGATGATGCAGAGCAGGAGCGAGGACTTAAGGGCAGAGATTGTTTCCCCAGGGCTCCAAGAACATCCCCTCAAGGACCCCAGCCTCCTCTCTCCTGTCTTTGCATCCAAGAGGCCCTCACCAGGTTCTTAAAGAGGGCAGAGCAGCAGTTCCCAGGAATGCTGTTCTCCAGTGGCACTGTGTTGTTGATGATTTCCCCGGTGCTCTCTCTGCCAGGGTCAGAGTGTAAAGGAGCTCATCTCAGCCGGGCCAGGTACAGTGAGGCACGTCAGTCCATGAGGGAATTGTGTGGACTACCCATTGTCACTGGCTCTAAATCTCTATGTCCCTGCTGGTGCTGGGGATTGAACTCAGGTTGTCACATATGCTAAGGTCTACCGTTAAATGATTCCCCGAGTCTCTAGCTCCCTGCATGGGGTCCTTCTTGTTTTTTGTTTGTTTGTTTGGTTGGTTGGTTGGTTTTTTTGAGACAGAATCTCACTGCATAGTCCAAGCTGGCCTAGCCTGCCCTCAAACTCATGATCCTTCTGCCTCCACCTCCCCTGTACTAGGATTACAGACAGGTGTGCACCACCATGCCCATTTGCTTGGATTCTGAAAAGGGAGGGTCCCCATCCTGGCCAACTCCTGATGCCTCTGCCCTACTACAGACCGAATGAGTCCTTTCCCTTTGCCTTGACCATCCAGGGGCTCCACACCCTCTGGGTTCCTTCCCCATTCTCCTGCTCTTTATGATGCCAACCCTCCTCAGCTCCTCTTGGGCCCATCACCCCAACAAGCTTTCTCCAGTCCCTGGTCCAGCTTCAGCTTACGTTCCAGCCCCAGGCCCCTGGGGCATGCTCAGCTCCCTCGCCTGCTTCTCAGTCACCATGTCAGCCCTGACCAGTGGAGGCTTGGCTGGAGCACCCAGGAACCGCAGGCCCAGCAGGAACCGGACTCCTGCTTGGAACTTAGTCTGAGTCTTCAGAACCTGGGGGGGCTGCTTCTCCACCAGAAAAGAGCTGGGATATGTGAGGAGAACACAACGGGAGTTAGGGACTGAGTCCTCACAACTCTAACCCCCTCCTTCCTTAGGGCCTGCTCCAGGCCAGCCTAGGGGCTCACAAGGCATACCTGGTGACGAGGGTCTGCAGGACTTCATCCAGCTGGCTAATCAGCAATGCCCGGGTCTTGTGTTCAAGCTCCCCACCAGCTGCCCCTACCTCCTGCTGTAGCTGGGAATAAATGTCCACCAGGCTCTCACACCTGGGGCCAGGACAGTGGTCAGGGGGCACAGGATACAGGCTAGATGTCTGCTCCAGCCCAATCCCTCTTTCACTAAACCCAGGGAAAAAGCAGGCTAGTGTGTGTGTGGGAATGGGGTGGGCAGCGGTGTGGCTGCCAGGTACCTGAGCTGAAGAGAGTTCAGACCTGCTTTGCATGGGAGGTTTGTTCTCATTCCTAGATTCTGTGAAAACTGGGCTGCTTCTTCCCCAGGGCCCTGGTACCCAGGACAGCTGCCAGCATGAATAGTGTTGAAGGGAAAATTGGAAAATGCCCTACCCACCAAACCAAATAGAAAAAGGTTCTCCATTCTTCCAGGCATGGGGCTTGAAGACAGAAGCCCAGGTTGCACGAGCCCGGACTTGTGATCCCTGGACTGAGCACACTTGTACAGATACAACCTGAACAACTGGCACATCCCTGCTGGAACTGGCTCTCTGAGTCTTGGCCCACTCCAAGGCCCTCCCACCTGGCTTCTTCTCTCTCACACCTGTGCATCCTCCAGCAGGGACAGCAGGTGCCCCTCACCCAAGCATGCCCCTCTTTTCCCATCAGCTAACCTCTCCTGTAGCGCGGCCAGGCTCTCCTCAAAGGGTGCACCATTCCCTGCCAGCTGCTGCTGCCGTTTCCAAATCTGGATCCTCTTCAGCACCAGGGTCTGAGCCACCTCCAGCTCCCTAACAGTCTCCTGCAGCAGCGTAGCCAGGGCCTAAGGGCAGGGAGGGGCCTGAGCCAGGGTCACCCAGCTCCCAGGGATAGGACTCTTCTCCCTTTCCTGCCTATGTCTCCAGAAGTCTAACTCCCATTCTTCCAGCTGCACTTTGAGCTCTGCCTCCATCTCTCAGTCCATTACTCACCTCACTTGGCCCAGTCCCATTGGCAGGAGTATCTATCAGGCTGTGCAGAGACACTAAGGATGGAGGCAGGAATCAGGTATGCGGAGAGAACAGAAGTTCAGTCAAGGCTCAGGTCTGAAGGAAATCCCTCCCACACTCTGCCCTAAGCCATCTTTGGGCTCCAGGCCAGCCCTGCACCTGGTCCAGCTTCAGACCCCTGATGCAGGGCTTCTCGGAGAAGGCGGATCTCCCCAACTCGGTGCTGCAGCCTCTGCAGAGCTGTGTTAAACTTGAGTTCTTCTTGCTTCCAGTGGAAGGGCATTGGCAGGTGGTGGAACTGCACAGGAGGGACAGATGCCAAATGGTGAAACATTCTGCCCATCCTTCTCTGCTGGCCTTCACTCTCTCCTCTGCAGGAAAGGAGGTGGGCTCCCTTCTTCCCCTGGCTGTTCTTTCTGATCTTTTAGAATCCTCTTGGGATAAGATCTTCCTCCTAGCAGAACCAGCTTCTTACCCCCTGCTCTGTTCTTCCCAGGCTTCATTATTCTCAGTCTTATACTTGACGCTTCCCTAAACTTGTTTTGGGTTCATTCTGACTCCAGGGACTGCCTTTGGTCAGCCCGTCCTAAAACACTGACCCTTTTCTGAGTTTCTGAGTTTCATGTTCTTTCTAGTTTCTTATGGATCAATCTAAAGTCTCAAGGAGTTGCATTAGGATGGGAAGTGGAATACCACAATACCTGTTCCATAACAGCTTTTTTCTCTCCTTGAAGTATTTGTCTGAAAGTGGCAACGAGCTTCAGGGGATCCCTCTGATATATGCTCTATGGAAGTGATAGTAGTGGGCAGTGAGCCTGGTTTCACCCCCCCCATACCCAACCCCCTATCCACACAAACACTGAAAGGCAACACAACTGTAGATTCCACGAGTTTTAGGCATTTGCATGCTTTTAAAATCTCATTTGCATGCTAGCTGGCAGCTAAACACAGAAACACTATTTTGCTTTCAACATCCTCCACCAATCCAACCAATTTTCTTTCAGCATCCAATGCTCACCCACACCCCGCCTCATCCCTAGCCCTGCCCCATCCCCACCCCCGCCTTGTCCCTTCCCCTCCCCCCCACCTCTA
>PVJO010029243.1:0-17079 GCA_004026905.1 Hystrix cristata | reverse complement strand
CACACACACACACAAACACACAAATAAAAAGTGACAATTCTGTAAAATTTAGCTCAATTACTAACATTTTCACAAATCTGTCCCAGATACTAATAGCTAGAGATTATGTCTTTTTCTCTGCCAGAAATTATTCCCTAGGATTTTTGTTTTGTTTTCTTCTGTTTTGTTTTTTTCTTTAATAGTTTACAACTTCGACTCAAGTTGCCTCTCTGATACTGTATTTTGCATTCTAAAAAGTTATCCCATTCAGGGAAAATTTTTAATCTTTTCCAAGTACCCTTCATAATGTTTCTTAATCTTCCTATTCTCTATAATCACTGCCTTAGTAATTTACTATTTTATTATTTTTATCATTAAATAAACTATAAACTTTGACATCAAAACCCCATCTATTTTCTTTAGCACTCTGTTTGTGGTAAATTTAATAACAATGAAATTTATATGCTAGGAATTATTCTAGGCCTTTTAGTGAGTGTGGCAATGCAACAAGAAAGGTTATATTATCATCCCCATGTACTGATGAGCAAAGGGCTGCATCCCTGTTAAGTAACTTATTTGAAAGTGTTGACGCTTTAACAGTGTGTTTCCAGAGACTATAATATTAACTCCTATATCTTACTTACCGTTAATGAATGGCACATAATAGGTAATCGATGTATATTTATAAATAAATGAACAATTTTATGTGAAGTACTGGTTAGTTTTTAAGATAACATTTATCTATCAATTGAGAATTTGTAGTTCAAAAAAGATTTAGAATTAAAAGTAAACCAGGCTATCAATTTGTTGTAAGATATTCCCAACATGTTTTTTTAAAATTGATTTAAGTTGGTTATTTCATTGAGTAGATCCTATAAACTGGCAATGGTATGTATAATTCAGTTAACTAAACCTTTTTTGGTGTGGTCACTGGAAGGGAACAAATAAAGTATAATAGAACAATAGAAAGATAACATTAATAAACACTTTATCGGCAAAATATCAAAGCGTCACAGTAATTTGCAAACTGACTTTAAATGTATTTCAATGCAGTGCACAATTCAGTTTCTGAAATAGAAAAGAAATTTTATTTATTACAAGATCTTATTGCTATCAATAGGTAAAAGCAAAAGTTAGAAAAAGAAAAACATATATCTCAAAAGCAATTAGCCCATATAATAGAAAGTTTGTCAAAAAGTCATTTAGAAAAAAAAGGATAAGTATGTTTCCAAAAAGAATAATAAACTTGAAGTCCAGAGATGCTTGCTGCCACGATGGCTTCAGACTGAATGTACACTCTCTTGGGTCACCTGCTCATTTTCACAGAGAAAGATGGGAGAGTCAGGAACGACAAAGGACATGCTGTCGTCATTACGATGAAGAGGTTAATGTTGAAAAGACCATCCACAGTTTCTCCCTCGGTTCACAATTGTGAGGACTGGATTTACTCAAGAAAGTGATGGAGGACAAACAGGGCAAAAATAACAGCTATTAAGGAGGGAAAGAGAAGCAATAGATCAAATCATCCAATATAAATGTAATCTTACTGAAAGAAACATAGCCCTGTACATGACAAAGACGACATTTGTAGACTCTTACAGCCTTTTTCCTTAGGTTATCAAGAAAACACACACCAAAAGAAGGCAATAAGGAAATATTTTTATTTCACTACTTTTAGTTGCAGTCTAGAATGTTTATCCCAAATTTAGAAACAAAATGACAAGTAAAGAAAGCAATAAAAACTAATCTTGAGAATCAAGCAATTATGATTTCATTTTCATAGAATTACCATAAAACAACTTTTAATATTGTTCTGCAGGGTGTGACTTGTATGGAAAGAATTCTGCTTCTAAATGCAGATTGTCATCTAAATTTCACATGGCTCCTCTAGGTAATGAAAAGTGCCAAAGTCTTGGTGACTTCTTCGTGTGCCTTCAGTTTATCATAATGATGCACTGAATAAACTCAGGTGCACCTGAATATCATATTTGTTTAGAAAAAAAGTAAAGATATTTTTTAGGAAAGTTTGAGCAGAACTTATCAGTTCAGGAACTTAATAATGTGAATGTTTTAGTTTCAAGATATTTTTCTCCATTTCTAGATAAAAAGCTCAGACAGCGATGAAAGTGATAGCTCTTTTAGTCAAAGGATCAGAGAAGTTACTCTTTTCTTCTCACTCCCTGGCAGTATTGTCTCCTCGAACTATATAGAGGCACCTGTGAAATAGAATTGTAGGTCAACAAGTTCGTGACGGCAGTCATAAGTTATATGGTCATTCTTACCGAAGGCAGTCTGGATAAACCGTAAAAGGAGACAGAGTTACGTTCAAGTTGCTGGACAAAGAAGAGCATGGAAGGGAGACTATTAGAAAGAGTTTGTCTGTTGGTCTTTGGACCAAGCACATTTGAATAGTAATAAACTCCTTTATTGTGATAATTACTTGCTATAATTTATTATAGAAGATATGTCAAATACATAAGGAATTGTCTTTTTGAGTGGATTATATACAAAACTACAATTTTAAAATAATCATTAGCGTATTGAGTAGCCAATTGAAAAGTTATGTAGTAATTAGTCTAAAAGGTAGGTTATAAAATAGAAGCTTATAAATGTGATTTAATTATTCAATGGAAATAAAATTATTCAAAAATAAAAACTGTACAAAAGAATGCCAAGTGAAAACCTTTAAAATGCTTGAATAAAAAAGATACATATATCTAAAATTAAATAACGATTTAAAAACTTACTCTCACAAGGATAAGTTTATAAACAAAAACGATGAAATGAAAATAATAGAATGATATGAGTACTAGGTAGTCAACAAGATTATTTCAACTATATTAAATTAATATTTCATTGTATAAAAATTTGTGATATTTTCTAAGTAAATAAGGAGCTAATTAGTACCAAAATTAGGATACAATTAATAATAGCTAAATCCTGGAAGCAGCCTGTCTGTCCATTAACAGATAAGTGGATAAAAGAAATGTCATATGTATGCACAAGTGGATAAACTTCTGTCAGTTGTAGGAAAATGGATGCACCCTGTGGCCATAATGTTAAGTGAAATAAATCAGATGCACAAGCTTAAATATCGCATGCTTTTTCTTATACGAGAAACCTAAAATATAAATAAGGGACAAAATAAAACATGCATAATAATAAATAGGGGGAGACAATAACTATTATGATACTGTAATATTCCCTTGAAAAAGGGAAGGAGACCAAGAAATGAGAGGGTGGTGAGAAGAGTTAGGGGATGAAAAAAGAATTAAGATATGTATGTGTACCAACTCCCCACAAGGGAGGTAATCATAATGTATTTCAAACATTATATATATATATATATATATATATATATATATATATATATATATATATAAAATAAAACAAATTAAAAAAATTGTGTGTATAATAAATATATATATTATAAAATACAACTTAAAATGAAAAAAATTAAGTACCAAAGTTATTGTGTGGATTGGTGTGTTTATTTTATAATTATGATTGATACAAATTCTTTAACATTATCTGAGGCAGTAATGCCCTCATATATTTTGCTTCCTCAATCAAGGTGATGGAATTTTAGGTTTTTGGAACTGTTAATTCATAGTCTTCCAAAATGTAATGAAACAGAAATCTGGAAAGGAAATGTCATGTTTAACAGTATAAACCAAAGACAAATTCCTTTCAAGTTTCTATTAATTCATTGGCTCATTCAAGAAATACTTTTTGTAAAAATATCTTAAATTCAGGCATCATGTTAATTGCTGGGGATATAATGATGGGCAAGACAGACATGTTCCTAGGGCTCATCACTAAACATTGGCCTAAATTGCTAGTAAGTGTGACCCAAATGATGCAATTATAGAAAATAAGAGTAGAAAAATGATGAATAAATGATAGAGGTTTTACTGAATAATGAAATGGAGACCAGTTATATGACCATAAGGAAATTTAAAAAACATTAAGGAATTGATATTATATGCTTTTGAAAATATGAAATTATTTTTGTAAAATTATGAGTGTACTTAGTATTCATGTTGCATCAGATTCAACAATGCAGATATGGCATAAAAGTTACTTTCTATAATCTGCAGGCCAGTTTCACCTTGCTCAAAATTTGTTCATCACTGATGGAGCTAATACGCAATAAATAACAACTGATTGTACAGACTTTGGATTAATAAAGAGAATTGTCCTGATTCCAGTAGATACTATGTTAAATCAATCTGAAACAGAGTTTTATGGTCTTCTAAGTCAGTGTTCTAAATAAGAGATTTTTGATCCTTGATTGACATCTAGATTTCAAAGGGTAGTTGAGGAGTTTTAAGTCATTTATCTCACTGAATCTATTTATCTGTCTCCTATCAATCTATGTTGGATTTCTTTTCTTGTCACTGGGACAGAATAGCTGACACTTAAAATTTAAAGGAGAAGAGCTTTAATTAGCCTTATGATTTCAGGGAATTCATTCCATGGTTGGTTGGCTCCAAGGCAGAAGCTTCATGGTGTAAAGGTATGGTGAGCAAATATACTTAGGTCATGAGAGCCGGAAGCAGAGCAGAGGAAGAGTGTCAGAGAGGAAAGAGTCAGGGATCAGATATAACATCCAAGGTTGCACGTACACAACCCTCCCAGGTATACCCAGATACTTGGTTTACTAATCCACCATATGACTCCCAAGTGAATCTTGTCTTCACAATTGGCATTTTCATCTATTTTCTCATTTCCTTTGGCTTTTGTTTTGGACCTCATACTACCTGGGCCTGTTTCACATATCCCTAGTCTGGAAAAATTCTTCAAAATTATTGAGGGTTTTTTTGTTTGTTTGTTTGTTTTTGTTTGTTTGTTTGTTTTTCATGTTGGGGATCGAACTCTGGTCCCTGTGCTTCCAAGGCAAGCACTTTAACCACTGAGCTAAATCCCCAGCCCCCCCTTTTTATTTTTTAATTTCAAAAGCTGTTTCAGTTGTATATTGCTGTTAAAATCTATTACAAACTGAAACATTCGGAGCAGTCATTCTACTGTATCTCAGAGATTCTGTGAGTCTTCACTTTTTGTGAAGCACATCTGAGCAATTCTTCTGTTCCTTATGTGGACGTGTGAGATTATTTGGTAGATTCAGCCATGGATGTGATGGTCAGAACTATTCCATAGGGCTCCACTTACATAGTTGTAGATAGAAAGATGGCTGACGAGCATGCAGTTTCAGGATAAATTGGCTTTATATAGGGCTGCAGGCTTTTCCGGTGTCAGAATATTGAGTGTGAAGTCACATAACATTAATCTGCCATGCTGTATTGGTTGAAGGAGTCATAATAATTCTCACACTCAAGGAAATACTTGCAAAGCTTATAAATTAGTAGAGTATGACAATGACTTTTAAAGAATAATATTGTTTTCATGAAACATTACATGGAGTTCAGCATATTTCTCATTTCAGAATAAGCAACAGTACCTTTTATCAAAAACAAGAGAAAAGTGAGTATGGTAGAAATTGGAAGATGAAAATCATTCTTTTATGTTTACACTCATGCTGAAACATTTTTTGGGGAAAGGAAAATTCAGAGTTTCTAAATCAAAAGTTTCCTACAAAGAAGGAATGTTATATAAAAGGAGAAGTGAAGAGCTCAGAAAACATTTCAAATTCACAACTTTCCCTAGAGTCAGCATTCAACAAGGAAGCATGCAGTGAGTTCCTAATTTTATGGTTCAAACAAAAATTACGAAAGGAGCGTTGAGAAAGAAGTCAATGTGATTCAAGCCATCGGGGGAAAATTAACTCTTTTAATACACACCATTCAACTTTGACCTAAAAATTAAGAGAAAGGTCAAGATGTGCAAAATTGTTTGACTTCTGTAAAAAAGGTGAAATTTCTAGAAAATGTATATTATTGAAAAGTATGGCTAAGAAAAATTGAATTTTTTCTTGCTTACTTTACAGCAGTCCTTTTTATAGTTTAAAAAATGATGACATTAATTATGATTATATTTTCAAGATTGTCAGGGAAATATTCTAGGCTGTTTTATTACTTTGATTAATAAACTGAAGTAAAATATTCCTACAGGAAAAAAAAAACAATGTAATATGTAGGGAAAGATTAATTTATGATATAATCATACAGCATTTTAAGGTTATTAATATTAATATTTACTTCTAGGTCAATTTCTTCTCTGAAATATATTCATATAAAAGTAATTACTGGAAATATTTTGTTGAGCATATTAAATTACATTTAGACATTGTTGCCTAAAATTTAATGCAATCATCAGAGTAATTTAGTGTGATTATTTCATTATGTTGTGGAGAAAGTATAAAACAAAACTCGCTTGTCATTTATTTATTTACTTCCAATATTTTATACTTTCTAAAGAAAATTAAGTATTGACCATTGATTATATTTGCATTTAGAAAAAAATGTGATTTTAAAATGTTTATACTCTGAACCATCAAATGTCCTTATTGAATTATTATAATATATGAACTCATTTCTAAGGATTTTCATTGATGGATTATATCTAATAGTGTAAAGTTTCACTTTCCTAATCATTGACTGATTAATTTAGTGTTGCACCCATTACAATGCTTAAAGAATATGTAAAAACAAGGCCACACCTCCGCATCGACAGTTAAAAGAAAACAAATCTACATACATATAATGATACTTCTTTTGAAATAAAATATTTTAATTTTTCACCAAAATATCCTGAACATTTTATATTGGTCAAGTAATATAGTAGCTCTATGAACTACATAGAAGTAAGTCTCGTCTTTGTGGAGTTTACATTCTGGTCGGAAGGAAAAACACACACCATAAAATTATCTAAAATCATTGTTAAGTTATAAGCATTTGGAATAAAAAAAGTTTAGAAAATGAGGAAGAAAATCTGTGAATTTAAGTAAATAATATTAATGAAGTCTGCAATGAGATAATATTAAAGTACACCCTTGATGGGGGTGAGGGTGTTAATTAAGTGACTTGCTAGAAAAAGTGATAGGCATACAAATAGAAACTTCAGAAAAAGCTTGCTTGTCTGACTGAGGAACAATCAGTGAAGGCCACGTGAACAGAGTAGATATTCGGGAAAATCAATAGACTAAGCTTACTCACTCATAGAAGTAATAGATGGCCAGGGTGTATCAGTTTTTAATCTTGGGTGAGACAGGTTTACTCTAAAATAGAGAATGAATGTAAAGGTTAGAATTCAAGAGTGAGGTGATCTTAGCTTCTGAAAGCATCAATCTGATTTCTCTTTCAGGAAAGAAAGGCCAGAATTGGAACGATCTGAGGGGTCATAACAGTAAGCCAGGAAAAGAATGATGACTGCCCTGACTAGAAAGCAAGGTGGAGTGGGATAGAGGGGAGAAATGGTCTGTTTCTATTAAAATTTTACTCAGAGAGCCAATAAGATTTCTTTAGGAATCGGATGTAGGTAAGAGAAAAAGAGAACAACTAAGGAGGACTCCAAAATTTTTAAGCAACCAGAAAATTTGGTGTCGTCAATGAAGATGGAGAAGACTGTAAAGCAAGTTTGAAGGGAATAAAGTTTTATTTTTGATACATGGAATTTAGATTATGAAATATGAAGTAGAGATATGTAGATCAGCAGCAGTGTCAGAACTAGGGAGATAAATCAGGATGTTTACTGGTATTTATAAGTTATTCAGCATCATGGAACTGAATCAGAATACTAAGGGAAGGACTTGGACAGAGAAGAGGATTTTGAGACTAAGTGACGTAATTTGATTAAAAAAAACAAGAAAGTATGTTGTCTGTAACGATAATGGAGAAAATATATCCAGGAGGAGAATGTAGCTCTTTCAGTGTTTACTGATAGGACAAGTACTGTGGTCAGCATGGTTACTAGTGTACTTAAAGTAAACTGCTTCAATCCTAGAATCAAATGAATACGATTTTCATGTTAAAGATATTTTCAATTGTATTTTCCTAGCTTATCAGAGTTTTTTCCATAGTGAAGCCCTGAAAGCGTAGTGACTTAAAGCACAAATGTACTAATAACTTGTCCACTAGTCTTGATGAGCTCTGCTTAGGCTGCAGTCAGCTCTGGGGCAGCTCCAGTTGGCTGGTTGGGAGAGGTGGTGCTAAGACCTAGCTGATATGGCTTAGCAATGTATTTTACATGTTTTCTAGAATTTCAGCAGAATGACCTGGGCTGCAGGAAGAAATAAGAGGGTCGGAAGCTTCTTGAGCCCTAGGTTAAGAATTCACATAACTGTATTTCAATTATCTATGTTTGATCAAATCATATTCCTCATAATGCCAACCCAAATTCAAGAGATGTAGAATTAGATTCCACTGTTATTTGAGACTAGGGGCAATGTATTGTGGTAATAACTGTAACTTAACATTTTTGTCCTCTGAGCACAACAATTCCTAGCATGCAAAATGTGCTCGCTTGTGTTTTAAGACACTGAACATCTCATTCAATGATGGTATCGAGCTTGAAATGCAGAATCAAATCATCTAAATTAGATCTAAAGGCAGCCATGTCTCCTCTTTATTTAGGGATAGAAGAACAACAACAAAAATCTGCCACCCACATATCCAAAATACAATGCTGACACAGTTTTAGGAAAACTACAATCTTTACTGAGTTTTAAACTGAAATTTTGCTTGCCGCAATGAGTCTCAGTTGGAGATTATACAAATACTGTACATGCTACATAGATGTATTTTACTGGGTAGATGTGGAGCTTCAAGCAGATGGAACAATATGTGGAAAAGACTAAAAATTAGAGTTTATTGTGCTGGAATTATGAAAAAGGAAAATAGGAGATGAAGGGTAGTACTCTACTGGATTACTTGAATTAAAAGCCTTAGAATAAGTGAAATGGAAAGGTATTGAAAGTATTACTCATGAAAGCTGTGAAGAGTTGCATTTAAGAAGATAATTATGGATACAGAGCAAAAATTCCATAAAGGTGAAGTCTAGAAGCAGGAACATAATTTCAAATGATCTCGTAATCATTAACCAAGATGGTTCTCTAACCTAAGAAAAGTAGTAATGTGAATAGAGTATAACTGAACATTGTCAAAGACTCACAGGCATTTTAGGTGGAAGACTAATTGATGGCTAACTGAACATTGTGAATGAAGTTGAATATGTATGGGACACTTTTTCAGATTTTTTTATTTGAGTCAGACATACTGTTCTTTGAGGTAGAAATATTCAAAAAATATTTTTGGAAACAGTGATAAATTTAGCATTGGATACATTCAGCTTTAAGATTCCTGTAGAAGATCTAGGTACATGCTTTCAGAGTATAATCCTGTATTTAAGTAGATAAATGAATAAGGGTTATAAGCATACTTTACCATGTGAAGCATGAGATCAGATGAATGTAATGAGGAGAATCTGGTGAGGGAGAAAAGACATAACGAACCTTGAAGCATAGTTATGTTGAAAATATGGCAGAGGGAAGAGGAATACTAATGACAACTGTAAAGAAACTATAAGAAATTATAATGGTTGAGGTTAAACTATGCATTGAGGACTTTTTCATATACCAAACAATTGGTGAACAGCTGAGTATGACCAAAACCAGGCCAGTTTCCCCTAAAACTCTTAGCTGCATACAGACTTTTGTGAGTTACATTCTTTACGGAGTCAGAAATTGAAGAAAGCTGTTCTACAATTTATAAACCCTAAAGAGATTGTTCTCTCATCTTCACTAAGAGCAATTTAAAATATTGGTGAAAATACTACAGTATACTAATCTTGCTCAGGTGCATATCCACTTGAACCACTAAGAATCATTCCTATAAAAATTTTTTTTAACTAAATCCCCAACAACCTTATTTGTTCTGATTTTTAAATTTATTTTAGGTATTCATAATTTTTTACTACATCTCTACTTCTCGTACAATTGACACTTCATAAAGAGCGGGGGTATAAACCTCCAGAATCTGAATAGGAATTTGTTCTACATTAAATGAGTGCAAATATATAAATTATGGGTTTGGTAGTGTTCGGTGAACTCATTTTTGTGGACCTGATACATCTATATTCTGGTGTTTATATTTGAATAAAAATCCTTAATTTTCTTAGTGAGCTTGTGTTAAAACAATATTGTCCAGATTTTTTTTAGGAAAACCAAAAACTACTAGTTGTTTGTTTGGGTGAGTGTTCAAGATTATATGATGTTTCTAGTTGCAGATATTTACTGACTTTTAATAGTTGTGCTTATTTTCTCTCCTTAAAACGGCACCTCATTTCTCTCGTTATTTCTCTCAATTCCCTCTACAAACTCAGGCTTTACTGTGGTTATCTGTGGCCAATCTACTTACCTTTACCAAAGAGATTCCCAAACAAGACTGTACATTGGGAACACTTAGGGAAAACTCTGGCCAGTATCTTAGCCCTGGAACACTGTACTAATTGCTTTATGATTGTATGTATCCATCCTTTGTTCCCCAAAACTCTTTTGATGAATTTAAGGCATAGCTATAGTTGTGCATCGACAGCTTACTGATCCTCAGTAGGGTTGTTACTTTATCTTAAATTTTAAAATGAATACATATTAATAAGTTATGCAAATGCTTATTTTAAACTTTCTGTCCCTACAATTTTTGTACTAATTTCCTTATTAATAACCTTTGGAAAAAAGTTTTAAGCAATTATAAAATATCAACACTATTTCACTCATAGTGTTTTAGAAGAATAGATTTTAAACTATTTTGCATAATGTCTTTAATTTTACTTTTAAAACTGATCCCACGCTCACTGAAATTAAAGCAAGGAATTTCAACCCAGGTTATATCACATTTCATGAAATTTAAAAATCAAAATACTGCCTAAGGATGCTCGTGAAAAGTACAGCATTCAATAATTACCTATATGCTTGGAGGGAAGCAGAATGTTACTGTGTTTAACATCAATTTTAATGTTTTACTTCAAACAATATAAAACAACATGTTTCAGTATTTCACGCTCACAATGTAGATGGCAGACATAGAACATGCTAGTCTGCTTGTGTGAAAGTGATTTTAGGAGGAGAGATTCTAAAGTAAAAGCTGCAACTGTTTCCTTACTATACATATTTTAAAAAGAAGGAGCATTGCCTGGAAAGCTTCCATATTCTTTATGGAATCCTTAAAGATTCACAAGGAACAGAATCAGGCTAGATGCCATTGAACTTTCCAAACAAAATTTACCTCTGATCTATTCTCACAGTATACACTATAAAAACCCAGAAAAGTAAAACATGCTGCAGAAATCCTCAGCCCGATTGGGATTTAGGTGTTCTTTAGGTTTTTGTTTGTTTGTTTGTTTGTTTAACAGCACTAGATGTATATAACAACATCACCATGCTAGAATATAATGCCCTCGAAGTCAGAGCGTAGGTTTCATTTTAAACTTTGTTTCTTTGTGTCTGTTCCATAACAAGAGCTAACTACCTACTAATTTAATCAGTAAATGAAAAGAATCACTGTACTTCTTGACATCCTCTCTATTAATAGTAGGAGAAGAGATAAATTAACACACTTAAAAAGCAATATTTGCTATTTTTAAGTGACAGTGCCTGAGAGATATTATAAATAAAATTAGTAGACTTACTCCAATACAGCATAATGACAAATGACAACCATCATGCTGGAATTCAGCATCAACAACAAATAATTAAACATTGAATGAACCTGACAGAAGACCTTTAAAATGTTGCCAAACTCTATTTGGATAAACTGAATGTTTACAACAAGCCTAATGATTTCATCAGTCTTAATTATAATTGTGGTTTAGTAAAAGACTCACATTCACTAAAAGTAATGAAGAATGTGTCAAATGTTTGAAGAGAAACAATTAACTACTGCCCAAATGGTTATTGTTTTGCAAATAATCAGAAACTGGGGAAAATGATGGTAATTGCAAGAGAAAGTCTATTGTCTCTGAAACACCACAGTGATTTCCTTACACAGCAGCTCAGTGTGGTGAATTATTAAGATTTACAGTCCCTTTCTACCTCTTCCATGAAACTTTTTGGAATTATTATTTTTATTTTTCTCTGGAATATGTTTTAAAATTTCAAAATGACAAAGGTGTAAAAGGAAGCTGTTACGAAAAGATTTGTCCTTTTGTTTACAAAGGTACAGTATTAAAATCTGAAGCAAAATTTGTTTAAAAGAAATTTAAATTTCTGCAAGCAAAATGCTTTATAGTAAAATTAGTAGAAAAGAGCATCAACTTTTAAACTTAGGAAATCATACAAATTAAAGGATATTTTGAATATGGACTGTGGCTTACTTGATTGTCTTCAACACAGAAAGGAAACATTGTAATATTTATGTAGATCTATCTGAGCTTTGTAGTCATTGAGTCCATACTTTGTCTCACATTACTTTGCATTTCCTGTAAACATTTTTATCTTGTGTTATGGGCTACAAATTACATAGAAATTGTACTCCTGTTAGGTGTTTGGTTCATTTCTGACTATTTTATAGTAGTAGTGAGACCATAAAAGATTTTCTTAAATTACTTTGAAAATTTTTTCTTGAAATATGATTATCTGAGAGAATATTCCTAAGGGAGAAAAATCTAGTTTTAAAGTACATAGATAGTTTTGTTGGCTTTTTATTTTTTTGTCAAATATAAAGCTAAGAGGAAATGCATACCAAATTTAAAGTGTCATGGGAGACATATGTGTACCTGAAAAGCCACTATGTAGCATTACATTTTATTTTGTTTTGCTAGATTAATAGGAATATTTGTTCCTAAAATTGTTTTAAATTGCATCTTGTCAAATTCTACTGAGACTGTGCTTTCCTCTAGGAAATTCCATGCTTACCATATATGTGATAAATGTTATAAATTTTGGATACTAACTGCAGATTTAGATTTTTACATGCATTTGGTACTAGTTTTGTTTCTGATGCTTACATTTTATGAGTAGTTGTTGATTTTATCAGTTAATAAACATGCAGAAAACTTTTATTTCTAGATAGAAGTAAGAACCCAAAATTTTAGATTACCTCTAAAATCCCCATTGCAAAAGGAATATAAAATGAGCTTTTATATGCACAAAAGTGCTGGAAAACAAGGAAGGGTATCTTTAACCGACGAAAATCAAAACAATTTTGTAATATATATTGTGTGCCTAGGATAAAGAAAGTATGAACATCCCACCTCGATGCTGGCAAATTCACAATCTACATTCCCCAGTAGATTCTCTAAACACACATTAGCCCAGGAAATGTGTAAAATCATAAAAATTCAGGAGGCTGAAAATAAAACTGCAGACTTGAAAATTGCACCAATTATTGTATCAGAATCAGGTGAGCTATACTTAAAACAGTGTCATTATATCTAATACAGATGAAGTACAATCATAATAAAAGGCAGTATGTATTTAAGCCATTTTCTCAAGCCATTTGAATCTTAAAATGTTTGTTCAGAATATTCGCCCATGAAATTTAAGTTCTTTACATTCAAGTATTGACTTGGAGTAAAAATTTTGAAGATAATTTTTATTTATTTGTTTGTTTGTTTGTTTATTGGATGGCAGGGATCAAACTCAGGGCCTTATGCTTGCCAGGCAAGCACTGTACCATTTGAGCTAAATCCCCAACCCCAAAGGTACTATTTTAAGAATAATAATACATACTTTTATATCCAGTTATAATGAAGTAACTAGGACTAAGTTTGCCCTTTCACGTTAAAAAAATTGGACTCTAGAAAAAAATGTATGTTTTAACTGTCTTCAGAGAATAGATAACACAATACCCAACCATGTTTTCTGAGAAAAAAAGGAAGAAATAAAGAGAGCCCTAGATTTCCCCAGAATTACATTTGAATAAGCATCTTGGACTATGGTGGAAGATCCCTACCAGACAATTAAATTTTAAGGCAATTGGAGTAGGAGTTGAAGGAGATTGGATGGATGTAATGTATGTAAAAGAATACTGAAGAAAACAGAGATTAAAAGAAAAGAAAATTCAGAAATTTGCTTGTGGTATCCATTGACCATTGTGTCTATAAATGAATAGTAAACTACATGTACATAAAGTGATAGTTCAAAGGTTGAACAAAATACAACAGAGAACCTATAAGAAGAGCAAAGGGAATAGTTCACCCAAAGATGGAGAATTTTCATGTTCTGTGAGCAGCAGTGTACAGTAACTTGGGAAATCCTGAAAGTCCCATAGAGATCCTAAAAGGAGTACAAATGTGGGTAATAGTATAGCTAATTATAAAGAGCTATAAAAGCAAACAAACAAACAAAAAAAGAAGGAAGTAGACCAATAATACAGCCCGCAAGAATAAGGCTGTACAGTCTTTGAAAAAGAAAAGCATTGAATAACATAAATAACATAAGGTCCGTAATCCAATAACAAATCACTAAACATGCAAAGAAGCAAGAAAAATAAGACCAATAATTAGATAAGTTTTAAAAAAATAAACAATTTAAGGAAATCATAGAAAAATTAAAGGAATGTCTTTTTTAAAGAAACACATTTTATGAACATCATCAATATGTAGTTTTAGGACTGAAACATATAAAAAAGGACAAAGTAAAAAATTAAGAGCTGACATCTACAGATAAAATCTAATACCAAATTTCATTGCAATGAAAATAAAGTTTCCTGAAAGGAGTAAACGGTGGCTAAGTAGGAAAAAAAAAATCACTGGAAAGTTAATGTTCCAAATTTTTTAAAATTTAAAATGAGAAATCAATGGCTACTTATAAATTAATAAAACCCAAATAGGGTAAACAAAGAGGAAACGACAAGAACATTACTATCAAATTGCTGAAAAACAATGATAGAACACAAATCACAAAATAATTCAAACTGCAAAAGGAACATTACATGATAAAACCAAAAAGTAACATTGAATACTGATTTGAGTCAGAAAACTGAATAGTATCTTTAAATGCTGAAGGAAAAAATTATATAAAATTCTAACCACCGTGAAAGAATCCCTCAATAAATCAATGCAAACTGAATACCATTTCTTTAAAACAAAAATAAAAACAAGCAAAACCTAGATGATGTTTCTATCAATAGCTTAAAAAATAAAAAAGATTAAATATATAGTGATACCATAAATATTAATTGTAAGTAAGGTAGTGTAACTTTTTTATAGATTTTTATTAAAATTTATGCAAAGTTATACAGATTTACAGTCCTTTACATGAGCTTACAGACCACAATACATTGTGCCTTTTGCTTATGACAGTGAACAGTGTAAACAATCACATAAATGCAGCATTAAGTCACAACTACATAAAGTTACTGCAGTACCTTGTGTATGTGTCACTGTTTTAAGTTTGGGTTATTAAGTTCTTATTTTTAAGATACCTATTCCTCTGGATTCCCATTCCCCTCCCCCTTTGCCCTCTTCTTGTTCCCTTGAACCCTTTATCTAACCCTTTGCCTTTTTGTATCCATTGATTACCCTTTTCTTTTGCTTGTATTTTGCCTCACTCAAATGAGGGATACCATATGGTATTCAAGCTTGCGATTCTGGTTTATTTCACTCGACATTATATTTTCCAGGTCTATCCATTTTCCTATAAATGACTCTAGTTTGTCATTCTTTATTGCTGAATAGTATTCCATTATGTATAGATATCACATTTTCTTTATCCAGTTATCTATTGATGGGTACATAGGTTGCTTCCAGAATCTAGCTATTACAAATTGTGCTGCTATAAACATTGTTGTGCAAGTATCTCTGTAGTGTGATGTCTTTAGCTCTTCGGGGAAGATACCTAGTAGGAGAATGACTGGGTCATATGGGATTTCTACTTTCATGCGCTTGAGAAATCCCCATACTGATTTCCATAATGGTTTTACCAGTTTGCATTCCCACCAACAGTGTAGGAGGGTTTCCTCTCTCTCAGCCCCGCCAGTATTTGTTATTATTTGACTTCCTAATGATTGCCATTCTTTCTGCGGTAAGGTGGAATCTTAGAGCTGTTTTAATTTGCATTTCTCTAATAGCCATAGATGTTCAACATTTTTTTCATATATTTCCTGGCCATTTGAATTTCTTCCACTGTGAAGTATCTGTTCATTTCTCTGGCCCATTTCTTGAGTGGGTCATTGATTTTAGGTAGTTTAATTTTTTTGAGTTCTTTGTATATTCTAGATATTAGTTTTCTGTCTGAGGAGTAGCTACAAAGATTTTTTTCCCATTCAATGGGTTTTCTCTTCAGCCTACTAATTGACTCTTTTGCTGTACAGAAGCTCTTTAGTCTAATGTAGTCCCATTTGTTGATTCTTGTCGTTATTTCCTATGGAATTGAGGTTCTGTTTAGGAAGTCCTTTCCTACCCCTATGCCTTCAAGTGTTTTACCTATTTTGTCTTCCAAAAGGTTTAATGTTTCTGTCTTTATGTTTAGATCTTCAATCCACTTTGATTTTAATTTATTATATGGTGAGAGATAGGGGTGTAGTTTCATTCTTCTACAAACTGACAGCCAGTTTTCCCAACACCATTTGTTAAATAGGCTGTCTTTCCTCCAATGTATGTTTTTGGATCCTTTGTCAAAGATCATATATTTGAATATGTCTGGAGAAGTTTCTGTGTCCTCAATTCTGTTCCACTGGTCTATGTGTCTCTCTTTGTTCCAGTACTGTGCCGTTTTTATTACTATTGCTTTGTAATATAGCTTGAAGTCTGGGATTGCTATGCCACCTGCTTTGGTCTTATTGCTCAGTATTGCATTTGGTATTCGAGGCTTTTTCTGTTTCCATATAAATTCTAGAATTGTTTTCTCTAGATCTGTGACATATGCTTTTGGTATTTTGATTGGAACTGTGTTGAATCTGCATAATAGTTTGGGAAGTATGGCCATTTTAACAATATTGATTCTGCCTAACCAGGAGCAAGGGACATCTTTCCGTTTTCTGGTCTCTTCTTAAATCTCTTTCTTCAAAGTGCTATAGTTTTCTTTGTAGAGGTCTTTCACTTCTTTAGTTAGGTTAATTCCTAAGTATTTCATTTTTCTTGAAGCAACTATGAATGTTTTCATAACTTCTTTCTCATCCTGTTCTTTGTTGGTATACACAAATGTATAACTCTATTAATATCAGAAAAAGCAAGTTACAGAAAAGGATTGTATTGGGAAAGGGA
>PVJO010029242.1:0-17081 GCA_004026905.1 Hystrix cristata | reverse complement strand
AAAAAAAAATGAGTATACACCTTATATAAAGGTTTTTCACAACATAAATCTACTTAAACAACTTAGTTTCAAAACAAAACACCCCAAAAACCATCTATCTCTTTAAATAAAAAAAATAATTTATACTCTTCTTAAAAGAATTCCAACAATTTAAAATACGTTCCAATCCCATATATATATATATATGTACATTTATAACTTAGGTGCTCTTTATTCATGCAGCAAAGGTGGGAGTAGGCCTGGGGTGCTACAGAGGCCTTTCTGAGAAAGCGGTATAGCTCCTCACTCTGGCGAAGAACAAGGGTGTGTACATCTTGTCAATCTCAAAAGCGCTGACTGCTGTCTCACCAGTTGATCTGGAAAGGAAGCACCAAATTACAACAAAATTCCAACTCCTTTCAAGTCCTTGTGTGTTTGTCCAAGGCAGTTTATGCATTAGCCTTTCATTTTTAATTCATCTCAGTAAATTCTAAGTAACACAGCACACTGTAGAATACTTGAAACATTCAGAAAAGTATTTTACTGGATTTTTTTGGGGGGTGCTGGGGACCCAACTCAGGGCCCTGGCTTGCTAGGCAAGTGCACTACCATTGAACTAAATCCCTAGGCCGTAGAGAAGTATTTTAAAAAGTCACTTGTAATTCTACCAGCTATGTAGCCACATGAAAGACTTTCTTGCAGTGTTTTTTCTATCACTTCAACTTCTCTGTGAAGAGATCAGACTCTACTGAAAACCCTGCTGCTTTTCACTGAACGTTCTGACACAAGCATTTCCTGGACAGAATGGTTTTTATGACTACATACTATTACACTGTCTGCTTCTACTACTGTTTACTAACATGTCCCCTCTGGGAGATTTACTTTTAAAATATTTAGCTGTTCAAATAATATGCTATTTTTGGTTACATTCTTGGTATATTCCTAAGAGAATTTCTAAGGTTACGATTTAAAGCTCTGGTTAAAATGTATTATCTGCTGTTAATCAACAGTAAAATCACAGGCAGGGGAGGGGACTCAGGTGATGATATATGCTACCACAGCCTTTTATTACTCTTCTCCCCCTAAAAAGAAAAATAAGCAAAAGCCGGAAATTGTATTGCCTTTACACATCTTACAAGAAGTCACTGTGATCACTAGAAGCTGCAATCATATAAATGACGTCTGCCCATTACGCTGGTTTTGCTTTTGTGACAAGTTAACTGGGGATTCAAAACAGATGAGAGTTTCTCAAACTGGACATGAAGCATACACCTTTGCTAATCTTGGTAATTTTTTTATTGTGTTCACCTACTTGTAAGTAATGTGACAAGAATGATGGATCCAAATGAGTTTATTGAATCTCTGGTGGCCACTGGAACATAGCTGTAGTCCCACGTGAAAATTATGCTCTGATTCTTGCACAGGGACACGACGAAAATATCTGTATTTGTAATCAAGTGGTTTCTGTAAGAGAAAAGGTGTACACAAGCCATTATGAAACTTATACTATATCTTCCTAGGAACATGTACTTAGGACACAAGAAAGAGTTGTCTTGGATATCACACAAAAATGAGTGTCTCAAAAATTTTTTAAGTACCCTAAAAATACCACATTTCCTTCCATCACAGTAATTCTGGGTTAAGTGACTGCATGTTTCTATATAAAGACTGAAAACTTAAAGTTCTAGGGCGATCAAACAAGTCAACCAAAGTTACACAGCAGTTAGAGATGGGAAGTAAAACTTCTATTTTTTTCTACTAGTAAACACTTGGGGATTTTTTGAGAGAGAAAGTGGTAAATTGACAAAGGCTGCAGAAGAAGAGTGTACTTATTTTTTGCAAATACTGCTGCTAAAATCACAAAAATGCAAGTGACATGAATGGTTTCATTACAAAAGAAAAGAAACCAATAGCCTGGATGGTCGTTCCTGAAAACTTTTATTAGACAAAAGCAACCAGGGCCTCACGAGTGCCGATTTTGACCCTAGGAAATGCATGGTCACAAGTCATCACAACTATCTCTGTCCCTCGGACTGCTGCCCCACATTCTACAAGCCTATCACAGGGAGGCAGAGAAGCAGTGACAGGTGGTCACAAGGTGACGCGAGTAAGATGAGGACCTGCCCTCACAACACTAGAGAACAGAGGGGATTTCAGGTGAAAAGTTCTTCCAAAAACTCTAGTACTTATAAAGGCAACAGCCTTTATTCCAACTCCTTCGCAACTGATTTCTTAGGTACATATGTTTTTTTATCCAGGATTTTAAAGATTCATATGGAGAAAGTTGTGTAAAAACTAGGCCTTTGACCTGTTCAGAGAATTTAAGGTACTCTTAGAGTATAGTATGATAAATATCAGTAATTATGTTTGCTTGCCCCCAGCCACTCCCTCCACGTCCTTTGGCAAGAACAGGAAGAAAGCAAGCTTATTTCTAGTATAAATTGAAATTCTATGAAAAAAATGATCTATACGGGCTACTTTAGGAAGAAAAAAACCCCACCATAATTCAAAATGAGAATAGCCAAAAAAATATTTAGGTATAATTTTGGTAGTTATTTCAAGGGAGATTTTGGTCATACCTTTTATGTGTAAAAATACCGGGCTGGAGGCTGGGGATTCAGCTCAGTGGTAGAGCACTCGCCTAGCAAGTGCAAGACCCTGAGTTTGACCCCCAGCACCCCGCCCCACCCGCAAAACGCTGGGCTAAAATACAAAACTATATAGGAGAAAAACTACCTGATGCAATGAAAAATAACATTTTGAAAATCCAGCTTTCTTCAGAGATTTGTACAATAAATAAACAGTATTTTATTCTAATTAAAAATGCTTGAATGAGTACGTTACTGAAATAAGAAAACTGCCAAGTCCACCTTATATACTCACTTCTTCTTTCTTCTTAGTTATTACAGCAAACACTTTGGTCTGATTGTCTGTGTCTTGTGACAAGCGATAATGGCCCAGCAGAAGTGCATCAGTTCTAAAAATAAATACATTTTAAATCTAAACATATGAATCAGTTACTATGTGTATTTAAGTGATCCCCGAAGTTATGAACTAGGAAGTTACAACTGCTTTCACAACTATGCAGTAAGGGGTGAAGCTGGAAACGTGGACTGGACAGAAAGCTATACAAAATACTACCTGGTATTCCTACTTCTTAAGCGGGGAACGATGGACTGAGGCTCCTCAGGGGTCGTCAACATCATCACATGGCCATCGGGAAAGAATCTTATGTACCTACATAGAAAGACAGACACCAAAACACACCACACACATAAAATATAAAACATGTCCTTATTTTTCAGTACCTAAACCTACTCATAGCTGTGAAACTGAAATACCACAGGCCAAAACATCATTAAAACAAACACGACTGACAATCTGCTGGCTTAGCAACAGGGTATTAAAAGCATTTTATTATTTTCCTTAGCAGGAACTTTTAATAATACTTACATAAAAAGTAGATATTGCACTTTTATTAAATTTCTACATTTTCTTTGTTTTTTGTGCCAGAGATCGAACTCAGGGCCTTGGTCTTGGTAGGCAAGCACTTTAACCACTGAGCTAAATCCCCAGCCTCTAAGTTTTCTTAAAGCACTAATTAATGTCAAACAACAGTGCAATCCAGTAATTAATGCAGAGTGGTTAATATTAGTGTGCTTATTTCTCAATGATAGTATAGTAAGCACCCATCTTACAAAGAGTTCCATTCTAGGAGAATGTTGCTAAGTCAGATTTGTTTGTAATCAGTAATTGGTACAATGACTCATACAGTACACCCGTGAATTTTATACAGTACACCTGTGAAAGCTCACAACGCGAATGTCATAAATTGGGGACTTAACTACTATTTGGTGAATACTAAGGCTGGATAAAAAGCACAAGCTATTTTTTTTTTAATTTACAGAGAACATGTATTGGTACACTGTATACACAGTGATCACATTCATCATAGTTAATTTGTACCTGTCCATGATACATCTTGGTTCCCCACCTTCTTCCCCACCTCTCCCTTCCACTCCTCCTCCCTTCCATACTTACAGTAGTTTTATTTACATTTCCCCCCTTTTCCCTTTCTTTTCTTTTTCCTTTCCTTTTTTTCCACCTCCTCCCTTTCTAATTCTCCTCCTTAAGCACGAGCTATTTTAAAAGGCAAATGTATATACCACCTGCGACAAAAGGAAAGCTCTGAAATGTAATTTAGATGCTAAAAGAAATACAATTTTTATTAACTTTCTGGTTTTGGGGTGCAGTTGCTATGTCATAATACTGTATAAAAATACTAACGGTCACTTTGTGGATACATCAAAAACATCAGACTAGTTAGTGTGCTAATACTTGGAGAGAGAGAATTTTCCACTCACTCAGTTTACTACAGTTGTACCTGTAATATTCCACTTGGTGCCAGGCTCTGTAGAAACCATCAAGAGACTGTTCCCCTTGACGAATATATGTGGTTTTACTGATATATACTCCTATAAAAAATTTTTTCAGAAAATAAAACTTTAAAAGTTTTACAATCATGTAACACATGTCCAGCTTTATTCTTACTGTGGTTTCCTTTAAATAAGCTTGTAGGTCAAGCTTATTTAGGTCAATAATAGGAAATTAAATTTTAGGTCAAGTATACGAAATTAAAGCTATGTATTTATCAAAATCAGCATCACAGATCACTATTTCTCCTAAATTCGAGAGTCTACCTTACCATCAAACCGAACACGAGGCCGTTCTAAAAACATCTCTCTCCAGGATGTGTATGGAACAAGTTTAACACAGCTTCTGCCCCACACTTTCAAGCAGGCCAGACGCCATATTTCGGGGTCTCTAGATAAAAAAAGCATAACATCAATGAATACAAAAGCTGAGTCCTTACAGGGAGACATAATATTTTTGCTATGAGCCATCCTTTGTTCAACAAATATTTGTTGAGCACCTGCAAGGCACTATTCCAAATGCTACAGAGACACTGACAGACAAGGCAAATCCCTGCTCTTTTGGCAGTGGGAGAGAAAAAGTCCTAAGTAGTATAGCATGCTCTGGGCAAAACTCAACCAATAGACAGATTAAAGCACGCAGACAGGAATGATGGTGCTGAGACAGGGTAGCTGGGAAAGGCCTCTGGGAAGGAGACTGCAGAAACAGAAAGAGCATCCTGGGCAGCAGCCGTAGCAGGGGTAAGGCTCTGAGGTGGAAGTATGACTGGGGGCTCAGCAAAGAGCCAGGAGGGGAAACGCGGCAAAGGAAACAGGTAAGACTGGACCTCATGACCTGAGAGGTAGGAATGGGCAGATGAGGTGGTGTCTTGCAGAAGGGAACAGCTATTTACATGACATGGGGGCCACTGGAGGGTGGTAAGCATGATTTATGTTTTTAAAAGAACAGACAACGGGGCAGAGCAAGATAGCACAATAGGACTCAGAGAAATTAACAGAGAAATTGAAATGAAAAAAAAAAAAAAACCCAAAAAAACCCCAACAAACCCAGAAACCTCAGAGCTGAAAAATACAAGAGACTAAATGATGAAATGTAACAGGACATGAAGAGAACCCGGTCCACTCCGCGGCTCCTGGTGCCACAGGGATAGGCATCTCCTGTACTCGCCTGAGGGGTGCCTGGAAGGGCTCCTGCACATTCTGTGACTTGAGGATCTTGGCGCACCAGCGCTGGCCCCAAGGGCCACGGGGAAAGTCACCACCAGGACTGTGGGGGCTGCTGCCACAAGTCCCAGTCCCGTTGGTCTCAACTCTATGCAGCCTGAAGACGTACTATACCCTCTGTACCCACCTTCACGAGCCACCAGTCCAGACTGCTGAGGCACTCACCACCGCTGCGGACTGAGTCCGAGCTGAGAAAACCACATGGAAGCGACACTCTGGAGCACTCCCACCACCACAGCCACAGCCTGACTGATGCCCTATATCCCACTGAGATAAACAGAATCTGGAAGCAGCAAATGCTCCACCAGATGTGCAGACACCAATTAGGTACAGAGGACACATGAAAGGAAGCATGACACTGTAACTGCGGAAGGGAAACTGTAACTTTTCAGAATTACATCCCAATTTGAAGGAGATCTATAAAGTGCCTGAAAAGAATTCAAAATAATGATCCTAAGGAAACTCAGTGAGACACATGAGAATATAGACAACGAAACAAGAAAAACAATTTAGGATACAAATGAGAAACTCACCAAAAAGGTAGAATTCATTAAAAAAATAAAAAAACCACAATCACGAGTTTTAGAGCTACAAACTTCAACTAATGAAATAAAATGAAGACTTCCAAAACAGACTAGAATAAGTAGAAGAAAGAATTTCAGAATGAAGAAAGCTTACATGATATACAGGATACTATTAAGTAAGGAAACACTCAACATATCAGAATTGCAGGAGGCAAAGAAAAGGACAAGGGTGCTGAAAATCTGTCTCACAAAATAACAGCTGAAAACCTCCCAAATCTTAAAGCATCAAGTCACACATAAGGGAATGCCCACTATGTTTACAGCAGATGCCTCAGCAGAATGCTTACATGCCAGAAGAGAATGAGATGATGTATTCAAAGTCCTGAAAGAAAAACACCAACCAAGAATACTTTCTTCACTACCCTTCAGAAGTGAAGGAGAAATAAAGTCTGTCTCCAATAAGCAGAAACTAAAAGAACTCATTACCACCAGGCTAGCCCTGCAAGAAATGCTCAGGAGTCCCACACTAAAACACCAGGATAACCGCTGTCATTAAATCACACATACTAAACTCAACAGAAGAATGGATACTTGAAGTAGAATCAGCAAGAACCAAAGAGACTCAAATCTTAGCATGACAAAAGAACTAACAAATTTAAAAAAACACAAGTGTTGGAAAGGAACAAAAAATATCTATAAGCAATCAGAAAACAAGCAACAAAAATGACAGGAAGGAGTATCAGTAGTAACCTTGAACATAAATGGATTAAATTCACCAATCAAAAGATATAGACTGGCAGATTAGAAAAAAAAATACGCCAACAAAATGCGCTTATATGAAACTCACTTCACTAGTAAGAAACATAGACTGAAAATAAGGGTCAGAAAAAGTATCACACAAATGATACCCCAAAGTGAGCAGGATTAGCCAAACTCATATCAGATAAAGCAGCATTAAATCAAAACCTGTAAAAAGATACAAAGTTATTATATACTCATGAAAGGATCAATTCAGCAAGAAGATACCAGCCAATAAGGGACTGCCCAAATACACAAAACAAATATTAGATCTAAAAGGAGAGAGAACCCGACACAATAGTCGGGGATTTCAACATGACACTTATGTTGACGGATAGATTAAATCCAGACAGGAAAAAAAAAAAAAAAAAGGAAAGAAAAGAAAAAAACACAGCTGAGGTGAACCATACCATACTATAGAGCAAATTGACCTACCAGATATGTATATGTATGCTGTAAAACCAGCAGAATGTACATTCTTCTCATTAGCACATGGCACATTCTCCAAGAGAGATCATGTTAGGCTATAAATCAGATCTCAGTAACTTATAAAAAATTAAAATCATGTCATGTATCTTCTTAGACCACAACAGAATAAAACTACAAATCAAGGGAGGAAAATATGCGAATACATGGAAACTGAATAGCATGTTCCTAAATGATCAACGGGTAACTTAAGAAATTAAAAGGGAAATTAAAAGTTTTGAAACAAATGAAAATGGCAGTTAATGTTATCAAAATTGGTGAGACGCAGAAAAGCAGTATCTTAGTGGGAAGCTATCTGGAGGGAAGCTTACAGCAATAAATGCATACATCGAAAAAGTAGAATGATCTCAAACAACCTGACGATGTATCTTAAGGACTTAGAAAAGACAAGAACTTAAACAATACAGACCAGAGCAGAAATAAGTAAAATTGAAACTATAAAAAAATTTAGAAGTTCAACGAAAACAAAGACTTTTGACAAATCTCTGTGTAGACTAACCATAGCACAAGAAGCTGGGGATGTAGCACAAGGCCCAGGTTTGATCCCCAGCATGGCAGGGTGGGGATGGAGGATAAAGAACAAGGAAGAGGAGGAGGAAAGAGGGAGGGAGGGAGGAGAGAGAATAAATAAAATCAGAGCTGAACCCAAACAAATGAAATCAGAGTTGAAAGGGAGATGTTACAACTGGTACCACAGGAATACAATGGAACATTAAGAAACTACTATGAAAAATTATACTCTTAAAAACTGGAAAACCCAGAAGAAATCGATAGATTCCTGAACACATACAATTTACCAAAGCTGAATCCAGAAGAAAGAGAAAATCTAAACACATCAATGAGTAATGAGACTGAAGCAATAATTAAAAATCTCTGATCTGAAAAAAGTCCAGGACCTGATGGTTGTACTGCTAGATTCTACAAAACATTTAAAGAACTAATTCTAAAGAGTAAACTATTTCAAGAAATTGAAATAGAAGTACTCTGCCAAATTCTTTTTATGAGCCCAGCAACCTAGATACCCAGACCAAGGTATAACAAAAGGTGGGGGAGGGGGAGAAAGAAAGAAAGAAAGAAAGAAAAAATACTAAGGAGAAAAAAAAAAGAAAAATACTATAGAGCCATATCCCCGATGAATACAGATACAAAAATTCTCAATAAAATATTAACAAATCAAATTCATATAAAAAAATATCACGCATCATGAGCAAGTAAGATTCATGCCAGGGAGGTAAGGATAGTTCACTATATGCCAATCAATAAACATTATAGATTAGATCAACAGCATGAAGGACAAAAACCTTATAATCATCTCAAGAGATGGAGAAAAATCATTAAAAAAGATCCAACATCGCTTCATGACAAAAACTCTCAACCATTTAGGTACAAAAGAAACATCCCTAAACATATAAAAGGCTAATATGAAAAACCCCAAAGGCTAACAATGAAAACTCCACTATGCCAAATGGAGAAAAACTGAGTGTTTCCTCTAAGACTGAGAACAAGAAAAAGACGCTCACTTTATCACTCTTATTTAATACAGTACTTGAAGTCTTAAGAAATAGGCAAGAGAAAAATAAAGGGTGTCAGAAATGGAAATGAAGCAGTTAAATTATCCAAGTTTGCAGATGACACTTTATACATACAAAAACCCCATCAAAACACTGTTAGAATAAATAAATTCGGTAAAGTTGCACAACAATAATTCTCAAAATACAAAAAACACTAGCATTTTTTGACTATTTAAGCATAGACATTTTAGGCATATTTTAGGCAATAAACTTGCTGACAAATTAGGAAAGCCATTACACATTTGGAATAGAAGAAAATTAGAAATAAATTTAACCAAGGAAGTAAAAGATCTTGACAAAGAAAATTATGTAACACTGATGAAAGAAATTTTACAGGAGACACCCCCCCAAAAGATGTCCCAAGTTACGGATTAAGATATTGCTAAAGTGAGCCTACTACTCAAATTTATTGACAGATTCAATATAATCCCGATCAAAATACTAAGGACCATCTTTACAGAAATGGAAAAATTCTAAAATACACAAAAGAAACACAAAAGACCCAGAAGAGTTAAAGTACTCTGAGCCAAGAAATTCTGGAGGCATTCCAAAATGTGTTATAAAGCTATAGTAACAAAACCAGCATGGTACTGGCATAAGATGGATACACAAATCAATGGAACAGAATAGTGAACCCAGAAATCAATCCCCATACAGATAGCCAACTAGTTTATAACAAAAAAATAGTGGAGAAACTACAGTCTTTTTAATAAATGGTGTTGGAAAAACTGGACATACATGTGAAGAAGAATGAAACCAGGCTGGATGTGGTGGCACTCCTTGTAGTCCCAGCACTCAGGAGGCTGAGGCAGGAGGATCACTGTGAGTTCAAGACCAGCCTGAACTACACAGCAAGTCCCTGTCTCAAAAAAACCAAAAGAGGATGAAATCAGATACCTTGCTCTCACCGTAGACAAACATCAACTGAAAATGGATCAAAGACTTAAATGTAAAATCAGAAACTATGAAATTACCACAAGAAAACCAAAGAACACTTTAAAACACTGGTGTAGGAATGATTCTGTAGATAGCAACCCTAAGGCACAAGCAACCAAAGTAAAAATAGACAAATAGGATTATAATCAAACTAAAAATGTTCTATTCGGCAAAAGACATAGCCAGTAGAATCAGAAGACAATGTTTAGAGTGGGGAGACATCTGCAACTATTCACTCACAAGTGACTAGCACCCAGAACACACAAGGGACTCAAAAAGCTGAACACGAGACAAACAAAACAAACCTACCGAAAATGGGTTAAAGGTCTGAACAAACACTTCTTAACGGAAGACACGCAAACAGTCAACAAGTATATATATGAAAAAATGCTCAATCTCACTAATAACTGCAAATCAAAATCACAGCGAGATGCCAGATCACCCCCACTGGAATGGTTATCATCAGGGAGAAAGGAGCGAGTGCGGTAAGGATGTTGAGAAAAAGAACCCTTAAACACTACTGGCAGGAATGTAAATTAGTAGTCTGTGGAAAACAGTGTGAAGAATCCTCAAAGAACTAAAAACAGACTTATCACGTGACCCAGCAGCCACCCTACTACTAGAGGGAAATCTACCCTGCCAAGCCCACCTAAGAGTAATCAACCCACCAATGAGCAGAGCACCCATGATCCAGCCACTTTCCAAACACACACGGCTTTGGGGGACACTCCAGATCTCAACTGTAACACAGGTCAAAACTCAAGTCCCTCCTGGAGGCTCACAGGTCTCCAGCTGATGCCACGGCTGCTCTGGAGTACCTTATTTATGAGTTCTGGCCTGCACACAGGACCTGCAGTTTCTGTAAGGTGCTTGTTTCATCAGTGCGGCAGGCCTGGCGCTGGGCTCTAGGCCAAAGCTATGTGCTAGCTTGTGTGCTCTGCTCCCCAACAGGCGGAGTCTTGTTGCCCACCTCTGATGCCAAGTTTAAAGGAGGGTGGTGAATGTCATTGGCCACCTGGTCTACTGCAGTTCCACTAGCTCAGTCTATAGGTATTGGACTGGCAGTAGGGGTCACTGTGGCAGGCCTGGCACTGGGTTTCAAGTTTTTTCTTTTTTGGTTTTTTTGAGACGAGGTCTCACTGTGTAGTTGAGGCTAGCCTTGAACCTGCTGTGTAGCTCAGGCAGCAGCAATCCTCTTTCCTCAGGCTCCTGAGTGCTGGGATTACAGGAGCATGCCACCATGCCCAGCCTTGGGTTTCAAATTAAAGCCCTGGACTTCATTCTCTCTCCCTTCCCCTGCAAGCAGAACGTGCTCCTCTCCAAACTGGGCTGTTTGGTGCTGGAAAAGGTGTGATGAAGGAAATTTGTTCCCTCCTGCCTTCTTCAAAGTGTCATTTTGTTTCACTATACTAAAAGCAGGCACTACGGTCTCTCACCTGATTACCTTGGCTACTGCAAAGGCAGTCTGGTGTGTAAATAGCTGTTTGGCTCAGTGTATCTGTGCAGAGATTGCGTGAGGACCTTACTTAAAAGCCACCTTGCTTGGCCCCCTTTCCTTTGATTGAGACTTAGTATCTGTACATCTTCATGGGCTACATTATGGCAAATCCATACAATATATAATGTGGAACAATCAAGTTAATAAACACTTTTATCCTCTCCAATATTAGTCATTTTTATGTGTTAATGCTGCATGATATTCCACTGTATATAGATACAACATTTTCTTTACCCATTCATTCACTGACAGGCATCTAGGTTGATTCTGTATTTCAGCTATTGTGAGTAGTGATGAGAGTGCACATAACTTTTCCGTGTAATGAGATTTCCTTATGTTTTGTATATACCCAGTATATAGTAGTCCTGTATACAGGCCAGAGCTCATAGGTAAGAGACCATAGAGAAACCAAGAAGAACTTGAGTTTTGTGCTGTGTTATGGTATAGATCTGGGATGTCCCTCAAAAGTGTCACGTATTTGGAAGGTGACTGGATCATGGGGGCTCTATACTCATTAGTGTGGATCAGCGTCCTGACGAGTTCATAGCTGACTAAACTAAAAACAGAAAACAAAAGGCAAAGCAGAACAAAAATCCCCCAAAGAAATAACAACAAAATGACAAAAGATATCAGTAGCAGGACAGATCAAACAGAAAAATTAGTGAGGTTGAGGACAGACTATTTGCAAATACACAGCTGGAGGGGAAAAAAGATGAATGAAGAAAACTTAATGGGAAATTTGGACAGTATTAAAAAACAAATATTGGGGCTGGGGATTTAGCTTAAATGGTAGAGCACCTCCTAACAAGTGCGAGGCTCTAAGTTCAATCCCCAGCAGACTCCCCCTCAACTCCCAAATCTAGTGATTGGCATTTAAGAAGGACCTGAGTTTAACACCAAAGGGGTAGAAAGGTAGAAAGCTTACTAAGAGAAAATTTCCCAAGCCTAGAGAAGGATACAAATATCCAAGGATGGGAAGGTCAAAGGTGACCAAACTTAACCCAACAAAATCTACCTCAAAAAAATCTTATAAATCAAATCCTCAAAGGTAAAAAACAAAAATATTCTCAAGGCTGCAAGAGCAAAGAAACAAATAACACAGAGGGGGTGGGGTGGTCCCTATTCTCTTGACTGGCTACTCAGCAGAATCCATAAAAACCAGGAAAGAGTGTTTTTCACACTTCAGTATGCAAGAGAAAACACATGGCAACTAAGAATACTGTACCCAGTAAAGCTATCCTTCAGGAATGAAGGAGGGATAAAAGCATTCCCAGAAAAACAAAATCTGAGAGATTTATTACAAAAAAAATGTTAAAGGAAGTTCTTCAAAGTGAAAGAGATGGCAGTAAGTAAGATTACACAGGGAGGTAGAAAACTCACTGGTTAAAAGTAGCTATACAAATAAATTCATGCTGTAATATTGTAAGCATGGTGGGTAAACCATTCATATTTTAGGACTAAAGATTTACATCTTTAGTCTATAAGGACTAAAAAAACCAATAAAACAACAACTACATTAGTAATTTAAAAGATACGTAACATAGAAAATGTAAAATAGGATATTAAAAATTCTCTCATATCTTTTTTTAGTGTATTTTTCTCTTGTTCTTTGTTTGTGTTTTTAAGTGATGATGTTAAATTGTTATTATTTCTAAGCTGGGTGTAGTGGCACACACCTGTAAGCGTGACACTCCGGAGGCTGAGGCAGGAGGATCACTGCAAGTTCAAAGCCCACCTGGACTATATAGTGAGTTCAAGGCCAGCCTGAACTACATAGCGAGACCGTGCCTCAAAAAAACAAAAAACACAGGGGTTGGGGATTTAGCTCAGTGGTACAGTGCTTGCCTACCAAGCACAAGGCCCTGAGTTCAATCCCCAGCACCCCAAAAACAAAAACAAAACAACAACAAAAAGCAAAAAATTGCATTGGTTCTAGTTTGTTATAATCAAAAGTTTGTTTTTAGGCTTCACTGGTAACCACAAAGCAAAAATCAATAATACACAAATAAATATAATAATCAAGGAACCAAAAAACACAACTGGAGTAAATCACTTAATAAAGGAAGACTGTAAGAGAGAGCAAAAGAAAAAAAAGAGAAACTACAATAAAAGCAGAAAGTAAGTTAGTGGCTGTAGTAAGAACTTACCTATCGATAATTACATGGAATGTAAATGGATTAAATTACTCAATTAAAATCACAAAGAATGACTTAAAAAACAAGACCCAACTATATAGTGTTTACTAAGGAATGCACTATCCTCTAATGACTCACAGAAACTTAAAATGAAGAAGCAGAACAAGATATAGTCCATGTAAAAGGAATCCAAAAGAAAAGAATAATCACACATATATCAGATAAAATGAACCAAAAGCAATCAAAAGAACCAAGAATAAAGGAAACACTTCAGGAGATTGGAACGGGCAAGTATTTTCAGGCAAGACCTCAGAAGCAAAGGAAACAAAAGAGAAAATTGACAAATGAAATTGCATCAAACTAAGAAGTTTCTGCACAGGAAAGGAAGCAACCAACAGAATACAGACAATATACAGAATGGGAGAAAATATTTAGAAACTATACATCAGATAAAGGATTAGTACCCAAAATACGCAAGAAACTCAACAGCAAGAAAACAACTCAATTCAAAATGTGGGTAAAAGGCCTGAATAGACATTTCTCAAAAGATTATACAAATGACCAACAGGTACATGAAAAAAGTGCTCAACATCACTAATTAGGAAAACGCAAAGTGAAACCACAATGAACTGTCACCTCACTCTTCTCAGAATGGCTATCACCAAAAAGATTAAAGACAGTAAGTGTTGGGAATGGCCTGGAGAGACCGCAATTGTTACAAACTGTTGGTGAGAAAGTAAATCTGCCATTATTGAAAGCAGCATGGAGGGTCTTCAAAACACTAAAATAGAACTACCAAATGACACAGCAATCCATTACTGGCTATATATCCACAGGAACCAAAATCAGAATGTTGAACAGTTATCAGAATGTTGAACAGTTTACTTTAGCACTATTCAAATAGCAAGACACGGAAGAAATCTAGTGTCCATCAATGAACCAATGGACAAAACAACGTGGTACACTGTATATATAGAATGGAATATGAGTCAGTCATTCAAAAAACTGAAATCCTGTCACTGGCAACAACATGAATGAACCCAGGGTATGTTATGGTAAGTGAAATAAGCCAGGCACTGAAAGACTAACACTGCATAATGTCACTTCTATGTGAAATCTTAAAAAAAAAAAAAGATCTCATAGAAGTACAGAATGAGATCTAGACAACATGGTGACTATAGTTAACAATGGTATTGTCTAAAAACAGAACTTGGTTATGGAATTAGTGCAAAAAGTAAAAGATGTATTGAAAACTGACATGATTCTGATACAGCTCAATATATTTTATACTCCACCTATAACTTAAAATACACAAAGATAGCCAGGCATGGTGGAGTATGCCTGTAAATCCCAGCTACACAGAAGGCTGAAGTAAGACAGCAATTTTGAGTCTAGCTTGGGCAACTTAGCAGCACAGTGTTTTGAGATTAAAATGTTTTAAAAAGGACCGGCGACGCAGCTTAGTGACAAAATGCTTGCCTAACATGTACAAGGCTCTAGGCTCAATCTCAGAAACCAGCATGACAACCACCTGAGTGTTATGGTTTGTGTCTAGATGTCCCCCCAAAGCCTCATGTGGTAAGAGGTGGCTGGATCTAGAGTGTGTGATTACTAAAGTAGTCCACTGATTGCTAGCATGGTAATGCTGGGATCAAGAATGTGACACTAGGATTAAGGGTATTAGGATTAAGGGTGGGAGTACTGCCCACCCTAAAGACAGGTTGGCTGGATAAAATAAAAGATACAGGAAGAAGCTGGTTAGCCCCCCTGCTTGCATCTCTTGCTTACCTGGCTGCTTTCTGCCTGTCTGCCAGGCCACCCTGCCTCAGACCCAGCTGACGGTGGACTGAAACCTCTACAAACTGTGAGCCAAATAAACCTTTCTTCCCCTAACTTTGGGTAGCTAGTATTTTGTCCCAGCAACGAGAGAAAACCTAACTAAGACACTGAGATAATATACTAATTAGCCAGTTGTAACCATTCCACAATGTATACATAATCATGTTGTACATAGTAACTGCATACAATGTTTTCCCTGCCAATTTAGAAAATATGAAAAATCAGACTACTCTGGCAGTTCACAGAGCATGTTGTAAGTGTGTGAATGGAAGCAGGGAGACTATACTGGATGTCACTGCATTATTCAGACCAGGCTTCAGAATGGTGGCTGAGTCAGAATGGTAGTTACAGAAATAATAAAATGGGAAAATTGGAAATAAACTTTATTTTTTAGTATAACAAAGGACAGTTTATTTGGGGGAAGAAGATGGAAGAGAAAGAAGACAGACAGCTACCATGAGGTGGCAGGGTGTTTCAGAGGTGAAAGCCCAGGAGCGCTTATCTCTGGCTCTTTTTATTGGGATCTAGTGTCTTTTCCCATCCCCTAGGTGGGTGCTTGTGGATATCTGATCTGTTGCCTGTGACTGTCTTTGATCCTAACCCAGGCCTTCTGGCCATTTGGCTTCTCCTGTTTCTTTGTAATGAATAACTGAAGGAGAAGGGCTTAATAGGAAGGCAGCTCACTTAATTATTACATAAAGGGGACATGTGTATCTGGTATAGTACTATAGAACATAAATGTGTGTATATGTATAGGAGTGTGTGTGCGTGCGTGCGTGCATCTCATATATTAAATAAGAGTCTTTAGGTGGCTGTCTCTTATTGTCACCCTGGATTCTGTCAGACAGGTGTGGGCTGTTTCTTGCCAATTGTATTGCCTGGCACCTCTCCCCTGTCTAGCTAGCCTTTCCTTCGTCTAATTACCCTACCTGTTGTAGGTCTACCTGTGAAGGCAGAAGCTGCTTTCAGTGGTAGAGGCAGAAAATACTTTCAGTGAATTTTCTTATTGATTCTTAGTAAAGCTCAGTGAGGCCCTTATCTTACAGAAATAAACTTTAAAGGTAGCATCACCTGAACTTTGTTACAGAATATGTGAAAACATTAAGTAAAAGATGTGTTGAAAATTGACAAAACTCTGATACAGATCAAATATTTAAAATTCTATCTATAATTTATAATACTCAGTTTCGAAGAAGCAAAACCTACTTATATTCTTGTCAGACTGGAAAAGACGAATTAAAAACTTATCAGAATGATGTTAGTTAAAGTATATATGCTTTGAAATGTATATTTGATTTTTTTCCTGAAATTTTGTTTTACAATGACACACAAAATTTTATTCCTGAAAATAACCAAAATAACTCCTCTTAACCAAACCTTTTACATTTTCTGATGAATAATGGAATAACTGTTAGAAGCCTTAATTTCAAAAGGTTGACAGTAATCCAATAGATGCTTATGGGTATTTGTTAAATAAACGAACATACAGAATATAACCAAAAACAAAAGTTTCAAGCAATTCAAATACTGTATGCAAAATACAAGATTCCAAATGGAATTGGGTTATTTAAAAATAATGCATCTGAATTTAGTTATTAAATCCAGTAGTTTTTTGGTGGAGTTTTTTGGGTCTTCTATGTAGAGTATCATGTCATCCG
>PVJO010029241.1:0-17123 GCA_004026905.1 Hystrix cristata | reverse complement strand
GGGCGAGGCGGGGCGAGGCGGGGCGAGGCGGGGCGGGGCGGGGGGGGCGGGGGTGCGAGGGGGGCAAGGTGGGGCAAGGCAGAGCAGAGTTCAAACTCAAGTTGGAAGGAGGGAAAGGAGCCAAGGTCAAACTGGCAGGGAACTGAGTCCAAGCCAGTAGAAGACACACAGTGTGTCTCCAACTGAACAAATTGGATTTCAACCCCACAGCCAGTGATCAGGCTGAGCTTCAATAGAACGAGTGAAGCCTCGTTATTGAACCCAGCTGGGAACACTCGCTTCCCTGCCAAAATCTACTGCTGGGATTAATCAACAAGGACCTGGGTCTGTCTGCTCTGTCTACCACTGACAGTAGAGACACACCTGGAAGTGGACATTTTATAACTTTTTAAATATTTTTTACCTCTCTGGTTTTCTTTTTCTATTTTTTTCTCTTTCTTGTTTTTTTATAGGAAAGTGACTTTCTTTTTTTTGGTGCTACGGATTGAACTCAGGGCCTTCTACTTTCTAGGCAAGCACTCTAACACTTGAGCTACCACTCCAACCTACTTTGTGAGAACCTGGGAGAGTGCCAGGAGTTGAAATGAACAAAGATATGAGGGCTTTGTCATTTGCAACTCACAGATTAGCCCTGGCTAAACCTCCAGGATTTGATAGTTACAGTTTATGTTTTCCTCCTGGAACGTGGTTCCCAGTGAGTTCTCTGCTTTTGGCTTTCTTCTCAGATAAAATGTGGTCCTCCAAGTTTGCCAGACTGTCCTTCAGTACTGGGTGAAGTGGACAGCTTGACAGCTTACTTCTCTGGAGGATCTAAGGAGAATTGTTGATTTCCCAGCAGATTCAGGGTTTTACTTCTTGTTAGGGCGGAAGTGATAACCTCTGGGCTCTTACACATGCTGCACCAGATTTCTATCTACAGACTGAAGTGACCACAACTTATTGGTAGGAAATTATGCTCTAAATAAAAATGTTTCTGGGAAGGGGCTTAGTCCAGGTCTCTGTAGATTTGCTAGACTATCCCTCTTGCTCCTCATGGGGTGCACCTTCCACGCGTACTCTGTTCTAAGATGACACTTCTATTCTGGGAGCAAATGATACCCAGTAGTAGCCACCAAGGGCAGAGTTCACTATCAGCCCTCTTACCTGTGTTGTTCTTATACTCAACTGAGTTTCTGAATCTTTCTTTTTCTCACTGCTTGCTTGGTAATTTCTCATCTCAGATTCAGACACGATAACCTCTAACTGTAGCCTTAACATTAAGGCTCTGATTAGTTGATTTCTTTGAACGATTGGCTTAAAAACAACAAAGAAAATTGCAAGCAGTAGTGGAAAAGAAGTCTTTGCTATCTAAAATGATGGATTCTGGTTACATCTAGACCACAAATTAAGGATGTAAATAGTAAGTAAATTATTCTCTGTGATTTTTTTTTCAAAATGACAAATTAATTGGATAAGCAGGTGTGAGTTATCTACAATTCTAGTCACCTGAGTATGTTGTAGTCAGTTTTTATAGGATCTGAAAAGGCCAGAAAAACACAACAGAACTATGTGTCTTGATTACTGATTACTTTATCTGAAACATCTGGTCCTAGATTTGTTAAGCAGTGAAAAAATAGAAATTAAGGATAATTGAGCAATATGAACCAGTACAAGGAAGTCCTTGGATTACTGTGCCGGTTAAATATATTATGCAGAATTTATTTAACTCCATTCACCAGATAAAATGTTTTGGAAGGTCCCTCAGCAGGTGGGTCATGAAGCCAGTCTATAGGCAATCAGGGGTAACCATAACGAATTTAAGACATAACAATTTTTCTATTCCAGGAATGAGTATCTTTAGACAGTTGTAGGACCAAAATTCTTGGCCTCAACCTACTTTTCAGAGTGAATTTTATCTTGCCATTAAGACCAGTTTTTACTACCACGTGGATTTCTCTAGAATACAATAGCCGAACACACAGCAGGAAATCTTTGTGAATTTCCAGCAAAGCAGCACTTCGCAAGAGGTCAGAGAGGCAGAGTTAAATTTGCAGAGGACAGATGTTCTATAGTTACAAGACACAGATGCCTCCAATGGTAATGACTAGAGTGCCTGGTCAGAAGCACTAGGGGATGCCTGGCCCAAACTGGGCATGGTCTGGTTGCGGGTTTTGGGTGAAGCCTCACATGTGAATGAGAACGGCAACTGCAGGTGTGAGAGCAGGTGCATCCAGAGCAAACTTTAGCAACTTCATGATTGTGCTGAGCAGAGAGTCTCCCGATACCACATTGAGGCCTCAGGCATCTCCTACCTGGGTTGCTGTTTTTATTGATATGATAGAAAGTTTTAATCTATTCATTAAACTTGTTCTTAACTATCCTCCCTTACCTAATTCTCAGTTAGAAATCAGTGTCCTTGAGAAGTTAATGGCTTCTGGCTCTGCACCTGCTTCCAATTAGCACAGAAGCAGTAAGTGGAAAGTATGTCTGGAGTCACATGAATCCCTAGGGCTGAGCTGACGTCCTCATTAAGCCCGAGTGTTTAGAAAAGTTCCACACCGTGCAATTGAACTCTCCTGGGAACTGTCCCAGGGCCCCCGGTACTTCACACTATTGGCTGGCCTAAGGGCTGAGCAAGTTAGGAAAGTTAGAAAGAAGTAAGAGTAACTCTGGCAAGTTACCACAAACAAGATTGCCTTGCAGCTTGCTGATGTAACAAACATAACAGCAGTAAAAATAAAAATCATGCTACTCATTTCCCTGAAGATTTAATCCTAGAAGTTTTCAAAATCAGCTTTTTCTAAAAAAGATAAGGGTTAGCCATTTTATTAAAAGTTGTGCAAATAACAGCGTTCCCATATATCCTTTACCCAGCTGCTCTGTATGATAACTTTACTTCAACAACCAGATAAAGCTTTTCAAAATAAGAAATTATTCTTGGTAAAATACTATTAAATAAACACAGAATTTACTCAATCTTTATCAGGGGATATTTGATGTGGATATCTACTTCCAGTATCATTAATGCTTTTCTCTTTGGTGAGGTCATGTTAGATTTTTATCATATTTTTTATGGGTTTAAAAAGACAAAGTAAAAACAAGTTGAATCACAGAGCCGTCTTATAGGGTTAGGCTCCAAAGTTGATGGACTTTCCAAAATTTATCATTTCATCTCTCTTTATTTACAACTACAGCTTTTTGTTTCCATTTGCACTTCCTCTGCTAAGGTCTGTAGATCAGAAGCAAGTACCTGAAGTATGGTTAGCTATTTATTTCTATGTTCTTTCAGAACTGTGGAAAAAAATATAGGCATGAAAATTCAGTGAAGATTTTACAAATTTAAAATTTGTGGTCTTCTAGTGTGTTCGCCATCAGTGTTCTGTGCTTTTTCCTAAGGCAGATGTACATTTTCTGTATGTCCCAGATAACTATACTTGTGGATACTGAGTAGTGAAAACCCAAAACTGTGAATGTGGATATTAATATCTTCATCATCAAGAAACACACGCATAGGCCGGAAAGTGAAATTTTCTAATTTCCAGTGAAAATCAGTCACAATCTTGAGACAATGACTGTGTGAGTTCCCAAAACTATAAAAATGAGAGTATCTTCCTTGCTCTCCTCATTCCCACTTCTGCCCACATCAGCTCAATACTCAAGATAAGCGTGTTCATGTCCCAGAATGGGTATCACGTAAAATGAGTACAAAACAGACTTCCATGGAAATAAGAGGCTCTCGGGTTCCACATCACAGTGGGCTGACTGTAGTTCATAGCAAACTGCTAAATGTTTTATGAGTAGCTAGTAAAGAACAACTTGCCCCAAACACAAAGTAATGATAATGAGATGGAAATGCTAATTTTTCCAATTGGATCAGTTCATACTGCATGCATGAATTGAAATATCACATTGTACTATATAAATATCTACAAATATTACATGTCAAATATTTTTAAAATGGTAGAGAAATGAGCAAATGTTAATTACTCTGGTGTTATCATTACATTACATACATTATATACATGTATATATTGAATTATGAGATTCTACCCACCAAATTTATATAATTTTTAAAAATCTATTATACCAGATATAATAGATTTCAGGTTTCATTGGGAAGAATTCTGGTCAGTGATACGAAACTATTATTCAAAGATAATTTAAAATTTGATATAGTAAATATAAAATAGTTTTAAATTAATTTATATCTGTTTTCCTGTCTATTCATACTCAGACTAGATTTCTTGCATGAAACAAGCTAGTGTGTGACAACATCATCTCACAATTGCTCCTGACTTTTCTTTCATTTCAAAAGCACTATCAATGAGCTATTGAGCTGTGCTACTCTTTATGGGGAGGAACGGCTAGAATAATCTCTCCTCAGGATATACTGATGGGGAGAACTTAATACTACAGAGGATGTCAGTGGGATTGTGGCCAATACATTCTCTAAGCCACAGCTCAGTCATTATCAGAGTAATATATGATAGTTATCATGGTTACCGGAGCCAGACTTCCTGGATTCAAATCGTGGCTTCCCAATATACTCCTTCTGTGGCCTCAGTTACTTTTTCTTCAATAGATCTTGTCTGCATGGTCAAAGTAGGATCACCGGCATTTCTTCGTTTGTAAATGGAGATAGCAATGGTATTGACTTCATCTGTAAAATGAGGTAAGAACAGCAACCACCTCCAATGTGATGGAGAAGATTAAATGAGAAAATGTATGCAAATCACTTAAAACAGTTATACAAATAATTGTGTGTCCTAGTCTGCCTGGGACTGTTGGATTATTTCCCTTGTCATAGCATGATTATTAATAGGCTATGCTTTGTTCTAAAAAGCACTCCAACTTGAAATGTGAGTTTCATAATCATCCTAGTTACAAAGCACATAATAAATGTAATAGATTCATTAGTTTTTCTTCTAAATTTGTCCTAGGCGTTGGAGATATAGGAGAAAGCAACAGCAACTCTAATTCCTGCCTTTGCTGCGTTTCTTAGTTGAGATAGAAAAACAATCATCAAAATTAATTGGTAAAATACATGTAAGACAGTGATAAATACTATGGACTACAACAACAACTAGATTCCTGGAAACTACTGCTTCTCCTATCATCTTGATTGTGTCAGTACAATCTTTATACTTTCTGAATTGAGAAATATAATTGAGATATAATCAAAATGTTACTCTTAGAACATGACTGCAGAGTTGAGTTGAAAGAAAAAGATTAGAGAATGAACTAATAAAAGCTGTGAACAGAATTGGTTTAGGTCACCATGAAACAGATTCCTGTCAAATGGGAGACCTATCACAATGTGCGATCCAATATTCTCACCCCAAGCCTCCCCCTTCCCCACAAGCAGACACTGGCCATCCAAATAAAGACCCAGTTGCTGGTTATTTTGACCCTTTAATTGTGGCCATATGATTTGTGGCTACTGAAATAAGAATGTAAAGGATTTAGGTTTCTTTTATGCTAATACTATGCTTTTTCCTAAGTCTACCCCCAGGTGTTGATCGAAGTTTTGATAAAAGTACTCATGCTGGGCAGTCAGCATGTGACTTTATTATTAAAGAGAGTCTATGATGTGAGGGATGCTGTCCTGCCTCAGCTCCTGGGAATGGGTTGAGTAACTGAAGAAGAAAAGGAACTTTAAGAATGAAGGTGATGGGGTCTGGAGATTTAGCTGAGTGGTTACAGTACTCGCCTGGCAAGTACAAGGCCCTGAGTTCAATCCCCAGTCCAAAAAAAAAAAAAAAAAAAAAGAATGAAGACGATCGAAAAGATCTGGGGAAAAATTTTATTAAGTAAAATGTTCAAGTTGTTGTTTAACAATAATGTCAAATAATTAGCTCCCAGATCTTTGTTTCTAACAGCATTCTCCAACAAAAGGTAATATGGTTGCTTGGAGAAATGGATAATTCTAGGACTGGCGCAAGGCATATTCCAGATGACTCTGGAGCTTCTTATGTATTGGAGATCAAGAAAGTGTTCAAATTCAGTGGTGACATGTGTCAAAGAGACAAGGGAGCTAACTGAAAGACCTTCTAACGTCTCAAACTAGGATAACTGGAGCAAAAAATATGTAGTGTAGCATTGAATTATAACTCAGATCCATGAGATAAATACCCACAAGTCTACACTGATGTGAATAAACAATTGAATAATTGACTAAATGTACAAGAAAAAATAAATCTCCAGGGCAGAAAAGTTTCAAGTAATTTGGACAGGTACTTAATCTTTAAATTAAAAAGCTGGTGCATAACTCCCTAAGTGTGGACCATGTACACTGGTTTTCTTTCAAAGAACACAGAAAAAAATGAGATTTTAGTTTATTATCTTTAGTGTAAATTATTTCTTTTTTAATTTTTATTTTTATTAGTTCATTCCTACAGTGAGTAATGATTACAATCACTGTGGGGTTTGTTACATGTACATTACATATTAATTTACCCTGCCCTCCATCTCTTAGGGAAGAAAGGAGATTCTAAAAAGAGTAACGTTACAGCAAAGAAACCTGACAAAACATTTCACATAGATTTTCAAGTTTAACATCAACAGTGATATCATACTTATTGTATGTACCCTTGATACTGTGTAATAAGAGTGGCACATTGTTTTTGTGGTCTTCCTTCCCAAACCCATAAGCCTGCTTAAATTATCAGAAAAACATTCATTAATCCCAGCTGAGAAACATTCTATAAATTATCCAACCCAAGGTATATTCCTGTCGAAGTTATCAAAAACTAAACTTCTGAGAAATGGCCATAGCCAATATTCCTAGATGGGAACCTGGAACAGAAAGGGGAATTAGGCGAGGTAATTGGAAAAAAGGTAAGGATTTTCACTAATAATAATGAGCCAATTTTAGTTCATTAATTATGATAAACGTGCCGTATTAATACAAGTTGTTGAGGAGTGAGAAATTGGGTTGCAATATTTGAAAACCTTTTGCATTATATTCATAATGTTTTGTTTTACATCAAAAGCTTTTCCAAAGTAAAAAATGTATTTTAAAAGTTATCACTGAAGTTTTTAAAATGGCATGAAGGGATAGGTGAAGAGGCTACTACACAGTAAATGGGTCACTGTCACATTTTACATGGTTAAGCTGTCCTAAAGGCTACAACGGGTTTGTTCAATTTATCCTGACTTTTACTTTAAAATTTGATAATTATTCACCCCCCAAAATACACAATGTGTGGTCAAAATATTTGAGAAATATCTGAAATCAAAGCTATTATCTGGTGAATGTTTATAGTTTTGTCCATTTACTCTTATACAAAAAGACACATCGCCATTAATCTCCCTCAAAATATCTCTCCTGACTTTGAACACACTTATCTCGTCATTCTTGCTACTTTCCGAAGCAGTTCTGAAAGTCCTTTTTCGTGTTTAAAGACCAAAAATATGGCGAATGCTGCTGCCTGGTTTCACCCAATGGTACAGGCTCATCAAAACATGCAAGGTGACCTCACTCATCTTATTCACCTGGATCTGGCACGACGGGGTTTCTGGCATTTGTGCAAGGTCAAAATGGCCGTGAAAGGTAAAATGATAGCACAACTAAAGACACTTGTGAAGGACGACTTCCAGAGCTGCTTCAGAAAGTGGAACAGTGATGGCACACGTGTGTTCCAAATGACAAAGAGTCACTTTGGGAGGGATAGATGACAATGTATCTTTTAATGCAGTAAATTTAAAAAATTTTAATATTTACTATATGTTACAATCTATCTCATTTAATCCGCTCAGAGTCAGTACAGATTAAAGCTAGTCCTAGTAAAGAATAAGATTACTCATGAGTACACATCGAATTGTCTCTCTGATATAAGAAACCATAACTGTAAATAAGGAAAAAGAGGTGTAATAGATGTTATATAAAAGGAAGATAATATACAAAGGAGAGGAGTACTAGAAAGAAAGAAGGGGAAAAGCAGAAAGGCAACAAAGGAAAGAAAAGGGAAAGGGAAAAAATGGAAAATTATGAATGAACCTGCTGTAAATAAGGAGTGAGGAAACAGAGGGGAGGGGTGAGGAAGAGGGGGGAGAACCAAGATGCATCATGTACAGGTACAAAATAAATGTGATGAATGTAACCATTATATGTAAAATGTACCAATACATGTCCTTGGCTTAAAATTAAAAAAAAATAAAAGTTTGCTTTGATTTTTGTTTGGATTGCTTTAACTATATAAACTTGTGGATAATGGACATTTTAATATTAAGGAGATATCTAAAACATGAACACTTAGGTCTTAATTTCTATCTGATTTTTATTGTAGTTGTCATTTTACTGAATCCTGAGGATACTACATTAAATTTATCATTTTGTATTTAATAATGTTTTGTGCTTTTGTAAACGGTATCTTTAAACATTTAATTTTGCAGTTGTTCTCTGGAATATATGAAAGTATAATTTTTGTATACTTAAAAATAAAGACAATGCTCAGATAATAAAAAAATAACTAAAATAACTACAACAAAGTCAAAACTAGTGATGCAAAGATTGTTGGGTTGCTAAACTGATAAAGGAAATATCAAAGTTATCTTAAGAAGACTATCTGAATTTGAATGATTTGTCAGAAGAATAAGGCTATCTTGGAGATTCAAGCAGTCATTATTATTATAAAAACTAAGCAATGCTGGTGAAGATGTGGAAGATAAGTGAACCCTTATTCATTGTTGGTGGGAATGTAAATTAGTACAATTTTTATGGAGAACAGTACAGAGTTTGTCAAAAAGCTACAGGTTCATTTGGGGTCCAGCTGTCCTACTTAGGAAATGAAATCAGCACACCAAGGAGATTCCAGCACACCCAAGTTTACTGGAATGCTCTTTACAATAGCACAGATGTGGAATCAGCCCAAGGTGCCAATTGGTAGATAAACAGATTAGGAAAATGTGATATATCACATTTCATTGCTCTTCAGAGATGAATAATACTATTATTCATCTCTGAAGAGCAATGAAATCCTGTTATTTGTAGCAGAATGGATGAAACTGGAGGTCATGATATTAAGTGAAATGAACTAGACACAGACAGATAAGTACCACTTGTTCTCTTTCATATGTGAAAGACAAAATAAAGTTGACATGAAAGGAGAATAGTGATTATTAGAGATTGGAAAAGTTGTGTGTGTGACTGGATTTGATCAGTGTGTGCCGCAAGCATGTATGGAAATATCACTGAATCTCATTAATATGTAGAATTAATACATAGTAATAAAAGTATAATAAAGAAATATACTGTGGTTTTACAATTCATTGTAGGGCCTCAGAAAGCCCAAGTTCTGATCATTTTAAAAGTTTCTTCAGCATGCTTCCAAGTGAAGCTTACAGAGCATCTAACAAAGCCTCTTACTGCCGCCCTGTGGCTACATGAGGGATTTTGGAGCAAAACCTACCAGAAAGCAGCTCCAAGTCATGTTCCATTTGAAAGGAAATTGCTATCTTGTTACTAGGTTTTAGCTGAAGTTGCTTATCATACAGAAAGACATAAAATTACTTTAAAATTCATAACATCCTGGTTTATGTCATTGCTCCAACAAGAAATGTAAGCAGAAAAATTCCCTTGGAATAATTAAAAAATGTTTGAAGCAGGCATGTGCGTTGCATACACTATCAGGTGGCCACCGGGCCATGGCCCTTACATAAGATTCTTCTGAAGAGTGAGCTAAACACACAGCTTAGTGGCCCTCTTGTTGCAGAAATTGACTGTTGAGAAACCAAGCACCACTCAGAGGGGTGGAGAACTCAGGCTTATTTATGTCGATGAACCCGGGAGAGTTCACACTCCAAGACTCTGGGCCCTGAACAAAGCCATTTCAGGGTTTTTATAGGATTTTACAATATCTCATTTTGCTAGTCCCCTTGTTCCCCTTGTAAGGAAAGGATTTGGAAGTTTCCGTCTGACTGGCCCCTAAACATGCACAGGTGCACTTCTGCCTTATCAGTGAGGAGCACCTAGGTAGTGGGGAGAGAATGTGAGAGGAGGGGTTTTGATCAAAAAGGCCCGTGGTGACCAGGGCCTGGTTAGCCTTACCTGCCTCGTTACCATTGCCGAAGAGCTGGGGAAGGATTTTATGGCTCTGCGTCAGAATCTAGAGTCTGGGGCCCTGGGGCTTTCCTGTCTCACCGTTTCTATGATTAGTCCCCCAAAGCTTCACCACAAACACATGAGAAAGAAACAAGATGACTGGAGTTGAATCATCTGAGCAACTCTAACTCTGTAGGCAAAAAATAAAATTCCCTAAGTTTTAATTTATTTATCTGTAAAATAAGACTAGGAATACTTTCTCACAACAAGCTGTCTAGTCGAATATTAGATTAGGTACATCTGTTGCTGATTTATCTGGTTTTATTGACAAGGCTCAGAAAATAATTTAGGTTTTGTAGGGACAGGGGTCGCCATAGGTAGGGAACAGATAGGGTAAAGGCCTCCTCAGACATTAAACCTAAGAGCAGCTACATTCCAACAGCTAAGGAGACAAAGGCAAAGACACTAACTCCAGAAGGCCCCAGGTAATCTGATTAACCTACAGAAAACAGACTCCTTTTTGACTCTTTAACTAGCCCTAAGGCACCCGCCCATAAGCTTGCCCTCTGCCTAAAGACAAAGGTCACAGAGCTGAGGGAAACCGGGGCAGAGGTGACAGACAAGCCCAAGAGCCAATCAGATTCCCAGGGCTGACCCAAGGGAAAATCCTCAATAAAAAGGGGCTACAACGGAAGGCCCTCGAGTATTTCGCTTTCAAATGCTTCCTACTTGTCGAGTAGCTATCTATCATCTTTTCCCCCCTTTTCACCACTTTTAAATAAATTGTCTCCTCTTAATTTAAACTCGGTTTCTTTAATTCTTTACTGTAGCTGGGTTTACGATCGCCGGGAAATATATTTTCTAGCAGGACAGCAGCTCACAGTCTACCTCTGGACGTTAACAGTTTCACGACTTGTGTTTCCATTATTACTTCCAACTCAATTTATGAAAGAAATAGTATGATTTATTTACAATTTACTTTTATCCCCTCTTAGTTTCTTAAAATTTTCCCCTTCCTTTCTTTGAGTATCTTTCTCCACTAAATTCATACCCTACTGATATCAGAGGGGATTTTTGTGTTTTAAATTTCCAGGTTGTTCACCTCAAGCAAAGAATTGGATGGGTGAATTGAGGGCCGTAAGAAAATTTATTGAAGTAACAAAAGAAAAAGAAATTGAAAAGAAATTTATTGAAAATTTATTGAAGTAACAAAAGAAAAAGAAATCCCCTTCACACGGGGAGCCACTGCAGGTGGTTAGAGAGCCAGGAGGAGAGCGGGGTCAGGGAGCAAGGGGCAAGAGAGCAAGAGAGACAGTTCGCGGTATCATTTCTATTTATCCTGTCTCAGTTCTGGTGAGAGTTTTCCCGATCCTGCGAGAAGAAGGTGTTTGGATTTCCTGCCCCAGGCTGACATCAGGTCTGGGCCACTCTCTTAGGTCATGTCCATCTTCCCAGACAGGTTGAGCCACACCCTACTCCTACCTCACTACCACATGTATCCTATCCATATACTAAGACAATAAGACCTCTTTACATTTAGATGATATGCACTTATGACAGGGGTATTGAAAAGCACAAGAAAAAAACCACATAATTGTGATTTTTACTTAAATGCTTCATTTTTTTTTCCATAGAAAAATTTATAACCCAGTATAACTCCTTTCCAGTTCTCCTAAGTTTAAGAAATTATTTGCTGGCCCTAGAATTACAGTGGCTTGTGGAAGGCAATACAATTTGAAGCCTTAATTATGTTTCACCTAAAAGACATAGTAAATGATGAAACTTTGAGCATTGTTTGTATTTATCTAAGTTTATATATCTTATCCATTAAAAAATTGCTTTAGAAGCAGTATCGAGGTTTCCAGAAAATTTGTTTCTTAGAGTCTGATCATATCCAATTCACAGTTCCTAGAAAGAAGAGAAACAGAGTGAGAGTGACAACTTTAATCAAAGAAATACGAGTAGATATGTACAAAGCAGATTTCGCTGGAAAGACTTCTGTTCCCTACTGACCTATTGACATGGCTGATATTCCTGCAGTTACTTGGCTTGGTCCTTTGGGTCCTGTATTTAGTGGGACAGATGTAACTTTGTAAGTCTAGAACTGTGAAGGAAACCTCATCTGAGTGCATGAGTGTAGACTGAGGAGGGAACAGGACGTGCGACCACCAGGCTCCGTCCCGTTTGTAGGCTTACGTAGTGAAGTGGAGGCCTGGAGGGTGGCTGCCCCACAAACTGCGGTCTGCAGGTCCACAAGACACCAAAAAGACGGAGGCGAGAAATAGAAAGTCTTTATCGGAGGCTGGGACAATAGTTTCTAAGGAACAGAAATGATATAGGGACAAGGTGATATGTGCTGCTGACACAAACTTTAGGAACTTTGTAATTGTGCCCTAGAATACTGCCCCTCTGAGAATTTATGGGAGTACTTTATTAAAAACTGATGCAAGGTTCCGTACCTTCCCATGGGCTCTGTAGCTTCCATTGTTATTGAGGAAAACTTAATTGCTTCATTACCTTTACTCTTCATTTTTTTCCCTTCTAATTTCTGACAAAAATTATAGTCCTTAAGAAGTTTCATCCTGTGGCTCTCCACCTGCCTCCTAGCAAAATGAGAATGTGTATGAGCAACAAGTTTGCAGTACTTCAAACCCTTAGTGACAGGCAGATGCCTAGGGCGAGCTGTGAGTTCCAGGCTCTTCCCTCAAACTTCAAGTCCTGTCTGGGCAAAGCGTAAAGTTTCAGATTGCTTCCTGGAGGGCACTGCTGAAAGAAGTCAAAAGTTCACATGGTCCAAGTCACAGACTGAAAACTTTCCTTCAATCAAACCAACCTAAAGCCATGGTCTCATTCAGTAAAACCAATGAAGCAGCAGTCATCTGGTAGAAAACAAAAACAAAAACAAAAACGAAAACAAAACTAGGCTCACACTTTTCAGACTAAATTGTTCACTTTGTTTGATTAGTAAATTTATTCCAAAAAGAAAAGTCTTCAGGTGATACTTCAAACTATTCTGGAAATACAAATTAATACAACCACCACTTTTTTTTTTTTTTTTTTGTCTTTCAACAAAAACAAAACTATGATATTGAGGTAGGAATAAGGTGTTGTCTGACCTGGCTGGGAAGATGGACATGACCTTGGGGGAGTGGTTTTGACCCGATGTCAGCCTGGGCTGCAAAATTCCAATCGCCCCTCTTCTCACAGGATCCGGGAAACTCTCACAAGAACAGAATCCAGATAATTGTGAATGATACCACAGGCTTGCTCTCTTGCTCTCCTAGCCCCTTTGCCCCCTGCTCCCTAACCCATGCTCTATTTTTAGCTCCCTAGCCTCCCAGGCCTTTTCAGATCCCTAAATGCAGCAGCGGCTGGCTATTTTATTCACCAGGCAAAACCAGTCTCCCTTTTGTTACTTAAATAAACCTCCTTCATGTCCTAAAATTCGCTCCTACAATTCATTGCCTGTGCGAGTAAAGAACCTGGAGATAGCCTCTCTGGACGTCCCACACCTTCCTGCATCAGTACTGGGTTTAATACCTCTGTGTTTCCAACAGAGCAGTGACATGGCGTGGCAAGTTTTCCACACCTGGATGTAACGATATGATCGCTTCTAAACTACTGTCATGTTATATTAGGTCTTGATTTCGAACACTGAAACTGCCCCCACTTTCCTCTTCTCTATTAAAATCTAACTTGTCAAACACTCTGGTCATTTATCTGTACATTTTGGACAGACTCGTTAGTTTCACAATACTCCCATATGCAAACAGACTTTGCGTTGATTATCAGAGAATATTTCTAATTTTTAAATGAAGTTTTAGAACATTGATATGTTTATATTTTGACTATTTTAATACATAATTATTTATGACCCTCTGCTCCAGTCTTAATTTTTCAGTGACAATTCATTGTAAGCATAGAACTGAGGTTGAAGAGAGGGGAAGGGAATGGGGAAAAAAGCAGCAGCAAGATATACCATGTACAGGTACAAATTCCCTATGATGAATGTTATCACTGTGTACATCTGAAATGTACCATTAAAATTTTTTTTTTTAAAGTGTAGAACTGAGGCAGGAGTAGCGCATGGCTGGAGCTGGCTAAGAAGATGGGCATGACCTAAGGGAGTGGCCTGGACCTGATGCCAGCCTGGGATGTGAAATCCAAACGTCTTTATAGAAGGTTTCACAGATTGCCTCCAGAATGAAAAGAAGATTAAATAGAGGTGACGCCACGAGGCCAGATCTCCATTTCTAGCTCCATCTCTAGTGCCCCCTCACTCCGCCCTCGGCTCCCTAACTGCTGGTACTGCCTCTGTTTGCCTGCGAAGCCCGTTTTTCTTTTTGTTTGCTGTTTAAACTTTCTCACCTCCCATCCAATTTTTTGTTTGAGACGGAAAGAACCTGGAACTTGGAATACAGCCCCCCATAGCAGAATTTTTGTACGTTTCATTTTTCTTTGAATAATATGAACCACACTGTGACACTTTGCTCATTACTACAACTTGTAGTCACTTTTGGCATCTTGAAATGTGCATTTTTAAGAATATATATATATATATATATATATATATATATATATATATATTTTTTTTTTGTTTTTGTGGTGCCGGGGATCGAACTCAGGCCCTTGTGCTTGCAAGGCAAGCACTCTAATCACTGAGCTAAATCCCCAGCCCCGAAATGTGCATTTTTGAACTTCGTGCTTTTATAAGATTTTTCTGACTGGTCTGGAGAATGCAATTTGAGCTTTCTTGTGGATTTTAGGGTCAGCTTATACATTCCTTTAGAAAATATCATCTGGGAGTTAGATAGATATGTTGAATCTGTAAATCAATTTGGGAAGTTATTCATAGCTTGGTAATATTAAATCTGCCACTGCACGAACATGAATTGTCTTTCCATGTATTTATTCCACTTATTTAGGCACTCTTTAATTTCTTTAAAGTTAGTTTTGTAGTTTTCCTTGTATATGCCTTGCAATTCTTTTGTTAAATTTATTAAGAGTTTTAGTCTTTTAATACTATTAAAATGCAATTTTTTTAAATTTTTAATGTTTATTACTGCATAACTGCTGTACATAATGATTATATTCAATGTGGGAAGTTGGAACATGTACATAGCACACTGTAATTATTTTTCACTTCCCCTTGCCTTCCCTCCTGCCCCCATCTCTAGATCACCTTCCCATTTGCAAATGATCTCTCTCCTTACACTTTGTTAAATTATTTGTACTTATACCTTCTCATATAAAATAAACCATGAAAGAGTTATGCTTGTTTGTCTGATTTAGTTCACAATATGGCCAGGAATGGTGGCACATGTCTGTAATTCCAGCACTTGGGAGACCAAACCAGGAGAATTACTGTGACTTTACTGCCAGCCTGGGCTACAGAGTAAGTTCAAGTCCAGCCTGAATACACGGTGACACCATGTCTCAAACAACTAAACAAACAAGAAAATAAAATGAAAACAAAAAACAGAATATTGTGGTCTCAAGGTACACTCATTTCCTAAAAATGACTTGACATTATCCTTCTTCATGGTTGAATGGTGCTCTATTGTGTATACATGTCACATTTTCTTGATCTAGTCCTCTGTTGATGGCCACATAGGTCCCGTCCAAGATTTAACTATTATGAGTTTTACTGCTATAAAAATAGGTGTACATGTATTATAATATTATGATACCTTTAACTCTGTCAAGAAGATAATCAGCAGAGATTTACCTGGGTCAAATGGAAATTCTATTTTTAGTTTTTTTGAAGACTCTCCACAGTAATTGCCAGAGAGATTGTACTAGTTTACATTCCCACCAACAAGAGTTTGTTTTCCCCACAGTAAGCATTTGTCATTACTTGATTTTTTTGTTATGATAGCATTCTTCCTGGGGTAAGATGGAAGCTCAGTATTGTTTTAATTTGCATTTCTCTAATGTCCAAAGATGTTGAGTATTTTTTAATGTTTAAAGATTCAGCTACCTCAATTAATTCGGGAAGGGGCAGGCCCAGTGTAATTGGCCCTGCGCCCAGTTCTCTGCTGACTTTGCCGGGTCCCTCCGTTCTCATTCCTTCTTTTCACGGTAAATCCTGCAGCGGTCTGTGTATTTTCCCTCCACAAGCCTCTGCCTAGCTTGTCACCAGACACTCTCTGGCCAGGATGCTACTCTGTCTTTCCTGCTGCAGTCCTTGCTCAGTCACTGTTTGTGAAGCATCACTATCTAACCTTTGGACCTGGTGCAGCTCCAGGGGCTCACTGTACTAAGTAGCGCCGGCAGTGAGCGGGTGCCCGCCAGCAGGGGGAGACAGCACACAGGCTGGCCGGTGAGCAGGACACTCGATGCTTGCAGGACAGGGGAGCGCTTATCCCTGAGGCCATCTGATCTCTTCTCCGCTTGGCGTCCCTAACAGAGACCCAGGCCATGGTTTTTCCAGCGCTCAGATCTGGGTCCTACTTGTTTCCAGATTGCTCAAGGGTCCACCAGTGATCTCCTATACACTGTTCACTGGCTTTCAGTTTCCCTAATACCCTGCATTTCAAATATCACACTCAGTGTGTTCTTCCGTGGGGAAGATTTTGCAGCAGCCTGGCCACTGCTGAAATGCTGGCTTCCTCCCTCCCGGTGCTTGATGCTCTCTCAAGATGGCGTATACACTGAAACTGGAGCATTAGGAGTGCTGTGTTCCTGGAGCTGTCCGACTTCCCTCTCCAAACTTCCCCAACAGTGGATTTTGGCTCAGTGAATTTTACTCGCCTTTGGCCTTCCCCTATTGGGCTTTCTCTACTGCCCATTTCCGGTGTATCTGCCTTGCTGTGGTGCACACGTTGGAGACTCCCTCCCTCACTACTTCCACCCAGCCAGCCAGGATGACACCAACTGTACTGTGATGGCCAAAGCACCTCCATTTTATCCTAGCTCTTGTTAGGTGGTGTGTATGGGAATGTGAACTTCTGCTCAACTGTTAGCTCTGCAAGCCCCGCGTGAAGTCACCTTCTGCGGGGCAGAAGAACCTGCACCTAGTGTTACCAATGATAAACTACTTTTTTTGAAAATGTATTAACTGACAGTTCTCTAGCAATCCTGTGATTCTGATGATGTAATT
>PVJO010029240.1:0-17084 GCA_004026905.1 Hystrix cristata | reverse complement strand
TGTCTCTCTAAAGGACAGGAATATTACCACATTGAGTTTCCCAACTTCTCCCTTCCACAGATTATATGCAAAAAAAAAAAAAAAGTAAGTAAAAGATATGGGATTGATCATCAGATTAGCAGTTTCTAAATTAAAATTATGATACCCAGTGCCAATGAGAGGAAACCAGCAGCATCTGTAATCGGAGTAATTTGAGACATAATTTTCCGATGTCTTTATCTGAAGTTTGGCAGTAACTTTACAAATTTAAACGCACAGACCTAGAAAATGGCAGCTGCACTTCTAGGTATGTTTCCCACAGAGATGTGTATATAGGGGTGAATGTGTAAATGTGTTTATTCCCAATTGATTTTTGCTGAAAAATAGAGGACACAATTAATAACATACTGGTTAGGAAATAGCAAGCATATAACTGCTATAAGATGTTCTGCATCCATTAAGTAGAATTGGGCAGATCTACTAACTTTATGTAAAAGACAGTCTAAGGTTCTGTAGCACCAAATGAGCCTTAAAATTATTTGATGCAAACAAACTTGCAGATAACAAGTTTATAGTCTAGAGTTGTGACATTCCACAGGGTTGGACTCAACTCATCTCGAAGGCTGCCTCCAGGGCTCCCACAATAATGTGGTACTGACCACATTCAGTCCAGCCTCAAAATGAAATTGCTCATGTGGTATGTCCTGACCTCATTCAAAATAGTACCTAAAGTGTATGAAATTAACTTGAAATAGTTCTTGATAAATTCTGCCAAAAATCACTCTAGGAATGGCTGAGATTAAGGATCCTTCAATTATCGCAAAAGTCCCAGAGCCAGTGGGAGGCTCCAAGTATTGAGTAATGAAACAGACAATTAAAAAGACACCTGGATCAAGAATCACATTCCATGTCACCCCCAAGGGCTCCGGAAGCAGCTCTTCAGAGAGGGCAGCGTTTTTGAGATGCTCCTGCCTTGTGCTCCATGGTGAGGGGTGCAGCCCTGCGTGAGTCCAGCTAAAGCCAGCTTAGGTCTGCTCCGTGTGACTAGTGCTTGCTTTCCTCCACTGTACTCAAATTCATCAGCTCATTAGAGATGCTCCCTGACTTATGAGGTATAAATTTACATTTTTCCTTACTTTTATGACAAGGTGAGAGTAGACACTCAGGCATTCAGTAGAAGCTCCACTCTGAACTTCCTGGGTGAATCAATGTGCTCTCAGAATGCTGCGCAGTGTCCGTGAGCTGCAGCCCCAGTTAGATACACAGTCTCCAGGAAAAAGAGCCAACACTGTCTGTATATGTGCTGCTAAGCTGCAATACTCAGTACATTAAGTGTATTAAACGCATTTTCAAAATACAGGATTTTCAATTTGGAACAGGTCTGTCAAAACACAACTCTATTGTGAGTCAAGGAGCCTCTGTGTTTGGTTTCCATGATCTAAATCAGACATAATTAACTGAATGATGCGCACTTATCAGGTGAAACTTAAGCACCCTGGAAGCGTCTCCGAATCTTGTATCATCCAGTCCCAGGTTACCCCAGAGCATTCTGTGTTTAGAGTGTACTGGCTCAGTCTTCTAGGTGTCTGCTTGTTCTTCTCATTGCAAAAGCTCCTCAGATTGAAGGCCAAAGTAACCTCTATCGCATGCCCCTGTCCAGGCGTAGGTCAGCGCAGCACAGACACCCTTTTCCATTCCAAGTGACTGCAGAAGACACTGATAGGTGTGGTGCAGACATGGACATTCAGAATTTTATTCTGTCCAGAAAATTAGAAACATTCCTGGAAAACTAAGAAAAAGGAAAAGTAGTTGCAACCAAAGGTCTAAGAAAGGCACAGCAGCCCCTGGGAACTTACAAACATAGTAGATAATCTAAAGAGGGTCAAGGATGAAGCGAGCATTTGAGTTTGAACTCAAAGAACAAAAATTTTCAGTAAGGTAGTTTATCTGGACAGTTTTCAGTTGAAAAGGGGATGGAAGCATGTGGTTGAGGCAAGATGGGGACTGGGTAGGATAAAATGTTGTCTTATTAGGACCCAGGGTTGGGGGAAAGCAAAACCTCTCTGCAATACAGCCTTAACCCAGACAGCAGACAAAATTCACGTCCACACATCTTTGGTAATGTACAAGTTATTAGCACAGCTTAAGTGCCTCTAATCCCAAAATCACAAAAATGAAATGCTCCAAAAGGTAAAACATTTTGAACACCCACAGAATGATGCAAGTTAGAAAATGCCACATCATGAAACAAAACATAATTATTTAAAATACTGCATAAAATTATCTTCACACTACATGTATAAGGTACAGTATGTGTAAGACACAAATCAGTCTCATGTATTGGCTTGAGTCCCATCACAAAGATATCTCATTAGGTATGTGCAAATATTCCAAAATCCAAAAAGCTTCTGATCTCAAACATTTTAGATAAAAGATATTCAACCTGTGGATAGATTGTGATTATTTAAGCAGGGAAAGGTTTGCAGTTTACCTTCCCGCCATGTACAAACTGATGCTTGCTATATAAACATTATGAAAAGTAACTGTAGAAAGGAAACACTTAAACTCTGCTCATGGACCCTGAAAGTACATACACCACATACAGAGTAAAATGATACTGTGTATGGGGCCCAGGACTTGGTAATCTATTGGAAAGTAATCCATTTCTGGGCTCCAACATCTTTTCTGAAGTCACGCTTGTTTGGTCTTCACATCTACATATATACTTGGAAAGAAGGAGAATTCCTTGAAAATAGTCAATGGCTCTTATTTTTCAGTAGTTCAAGTTTTAGCATCTATTAGTTCAGACAACTAAAATGTTCATGTAGCTATGAAGGTCCCTTCATGAACTTTAAGCCTATTCAGGAAAAATGGCCTTAGCTTTTGTTAAATGGAGGTTAGTTTGTTCATGTGCGAGTACTATTCTAGTAGTAAAATCTGCCTTGTTTGTGCTAACAAACTCAGCTTGTCAAGTTATCATTAAAAACATAAACAGTATATTTCAGATGGGTTAGGCTGGTTGGATCTGTACCTGATACTATAAATTATAATAGTAAAATCTAAAGTACAGTATAACACACACACACACACACACACACACACACACACGGTCTTTTCCAACATAAAACACAATTAATGGAGGAACCCTGTGGTACTAAGAACCCTGTCTGAGGAGAAGCAGAGATGCAGGGAGCTCAGAGAGACTCAGATCCTACACAAGATGACTCACAAGAGATAGATGACATGGGGCTGGGGATTTAGCTCAGTGGTAGAGCGCTTGCCTAGCAAGCAAAAGGCCTGAGTTCAATCACCAGCACCAAAAACAAAAAAGTAGAGGACAAAGAGCAGGTCTTTCCTCCAAGCCCAGGGTCTACTGTAGCTTTAATTGCAAAGAACTTTAGAAGCCATCTGTTGGCTTCTAAGAATTATTTCTCATCGTTTGGTCTAAAAGCTAAATAAACATTTCTTTCTTTATCCAATCCACAGAAATCACATTTTCTGCCCATAATGCCCTGATCTCGTGCCTCTGCCTTGCCTTGATGTAAATTGTCTAGAACACACCAGGGGGACGGGGGTGTGCTGCCCTGTGTGAGGGACTGTGAGTCAGGCTCCATTTAAAGTAGGGCATCCATTCATCATGACTCCTCTTAAAACATCTGTGATCTGAAACTCTGCCCATAGAAGTTCTTTGTTTCATTATTTTGAAAATGTGGTTATGAATGCTGGTGACTGCCATACAAGGGCACACACTATTCCTCAGATACATGACAGTTTAGATGTTCAAAGAACTCTGATTCTTTCCTTTATAATTAGACCTGCAACTTCATCTCCTTTGACTGAAAGCAGGATAAGGTCCCCAACTCCACTGGAAAATTTAGCAGGTTTTTAGGTTAGAGGTCAAACGACCTGGCTTATTTTCCCAAAGTGTTTTCGTGGCTGCTACATCATATCCATGCGGGCAGAGAGGATTCTGCTGATACTCTAGAGGAAGGCCAGGCAGCAGGGCAGAGCCATGTCAGGACTCAGCTCAGCCAGAATGAGACACAGATTTTCACAATCTGAAAGACAGAGTTTCTCGTGAGGACAGCTAGATGCTTGTGTGAAATGCGGTGGCCTGTCTGCCTTGCCTAATCACCAACAGCTCACCAGGATATGTTGAGATATAACCTACAGTGTCAGCACAGTCTGGCTCTCCAAGAGAACTCACTGAGGATTAGAACTTGCTTCAGTGAAGTGTACCCAGTTCGTGGCCCCTGGAGGGATCTGTCACACCAGCAAATATAGTTCCAAGGGCCTTCTTTAAAATTAAAAATTATTTAACACCATGCAGTGAAGCTATAAACATTTGAAAAATGTCTTCCCTGGTAAGTGGGGTTAGTGCCATAGCAGATGAGTTCAGTCACAGGCTGGGAGACACTGGCCCTGGGAAGCAGTTCTGTTGGTCACCATAACAGAACGGAAGGGACCTCAGTCCTGCCCAGGCACTCCAGGTTTGCTCCAACTTCTTTCTCTCTCAGGCCACAGAGCAGAAGGGTTTCTGAACTCTGACATCCATTTGGGACCCAGTTTTTCAGGTTCTTTGATGAGGCAGAATCGCAACGGCCAAAAGTACTAGTGAGCATAGTTTTGGATCCATAAATATATTTTTAATTTGTACATTAGAATCAATAAATGATTTACTATGTAATTCGTTTAAAATGAAACTTTTTGGTGGTACCGAGGATTGAATCCCCAGCCTTGTGCATACTAGGCAAGTGCTCTACCAGTGAGCTACATCCACAGCCCAAAATGAATTTTTAATAAATGTGTAATAATTAAGGAAACCACCAATTCTACCAGAATATTACAAAGCAGCACGACCAGGCAGGATAAGCCTGCAATCGTGCATCAGAATAAACAGAACTCTGGTTGTATCACATATATCTCATGTCCTTGTCACCTCCTGGACCTGTCTCCTAGTTTGCAAACAAGTCTTCATCATGAGAGAACCTGTATCTGTTAGGATTGCTGTAGCCAACACTAATAACCATTTATTATTGGTCCCAAATCTACAGGTCAAGGGGTAGTCCTGCTGATTGGAGCCAGGCTCAGCCAATTTTGGTTGAGTTCACTTGGATGTGTGCCAGCAGCCCCCACTTGGGTCGCATGCTCCCTCAGCAAGCCAGCAGGTCTGGTTCCTACAGTGGCTGAGCAGGGTTCCAAGGAAGCAAACGGAAATCACAAGACCTCTTGGCCCCCAGGCTGAGTAACCACCACTCCTTCCTGTTGATCACAAAAGCCAGGCCAAATGTAAAAGAAGGGGAAAGAGAGTCTCTTCTGCATGGGAGAGATTAAAAAGTCACACTGCAGCAGACATGGGCAGAGAGGAGTATAATTGGGATCACGGCATTTAAGCAACTACTTAAGGTGTCCTTTTAACTCTAAAATTCTATCGTGTCAAATGAACAGATAGAGAAAAGGTGATATAGACACACAGTGCAATATTATTCAGCATAATAAAGAATGAAATCCTGTCATTTGTGCCCACATGGGTGGAAACAGAGGAAATTATGGTAAATAACTCAAGCACGTCTGGGTTATGATCCCACTTGTATGTGGAGGTTAAAAAAGTTGATTCCACAGAAGCAGAGTAGAATAAGGTCACCAGAGATGAGGAAAGGAAGGAGAAGTGAATACAAAGAGCGCCTGGCGAACAGGTTCCAAAATACTATTAGATAGACTAAGTACAGTATTCTATAGCATAGTAGGGTGACCACAGTTTACAATAATTTATTGTATATTTTTTTAAGAACTAGAAGACAAGAGTTGGACATTTCCCAGCAAAAAGAAATAATGTTTAAAGAGACTGAAGTGCTCACGAGCCTGATTTGATCATTACATATTGTATACAAGTAGGGAATTAGCACATTGTATCTCATAAACATGTTCAATTTTTTAAAATAAGTTTGTCAAAGGTGAAAAAATAAAGACGAATGACACTACTGCTTACCGCTCATTCCCCAGTTTGCTTTCTGGGACTCTCTGTGTCGCATGTAGGCTCCAGTGGGTTTGCAAGCCTCGGGACAACTCAGGCAGGACCCATATTCCTAGAAGACTGCTCTCTTCCAGAATGACTTGACTTCTTCGAAACGTTGACACGCCACCTGCATTTCACCTGATCCCTGGAGATGATGTTAGCCTAAAGCCAGCCCCTCAAAAACTCAACCTCTGCATGCCAAAAAAGAACCAGGAATTATTTTCAGAGTCTAACTTGCTTCCAGGAATAGGATCAAGAGAAGAGTAACCTGAGAAGACGCAAGACGGTTTTTATTTAATTCTGCCTGGCCTTCAAGGTCTTTGCGAGGCTTTGGCTGAGGCTGGCATAATAAATCAGTTCTTGGGCTCTTTCAAGACAGTGTTGGAGACCACATGTTCAATTTACCTTGCTTTTAAGCAAGGTGATAGCAGTGCTCATTCTTTGTAATCATGTCTAGGAACAGCGGGGCCTAGGCTGTGTTTCATTGCTGAGAAAGCAGAGTTTGCTGCCACGGTCTCTTAAGGTCCCTTCATGAAATGGCTTCATCTCCATTCTGTCCCCTTTCATCCCAGCAGCTTGACTGACTGTTGGCTCTTCCCCAGAGCTAAGTCGGTCTTGCAGTGAAGTCCCACCTATTCACAGCACACACGCCCCAGCCAACATCTCCTGACTCTCCCTCTTCCCAGCTTCTGTACGAATACCGCGGTGATAACCTGCATCTCCACAAACCTGTGCTTCCCGGCTCCCACTGTATTTTATATCCCACTTAATTTTTATAAGTATTCTGGCTTTAAAAAGCCTTTCAGTATTGTTTAAAAACAAGTTTTTGCCTTTTCTTTGTAAGATCTTCCCTTTCTACTTTTATGCTTGCATTTTATTTAAGCAACTACCAGCTCTTTGGGCTATGTGTGAGCATCTTACTGCTTCCTGCAGATCCCCCTTATTGCCAGGGCTGCGTTCACACCTGGCCTTGCCTATGGCCTAAAATCAAGGTGTTTGTGGGCCATGTACTCTCAGGGGTCCAGGTGAGACGCGCTCCGTTCCTATCTCGTAGATCTGATGCTGCCAGCCACCTACTTTTCTCCTCCACTGATGTACGGCATTCACCCCCGTCTGATTCTGTCTCCTCTAGGAACCAAACCATAATAGATTGAGGGTTCGCGCTACTCCTCCAGTGTGACTTCATCTTAACCAATTACTTCAATAACATCCCTATTTCCAAATAAGGTCACGTTCCGAGATTCCAGAAAGAATATTTTGAGAGGACATTTTCCTACCCGCTACAGGGTTCTTTATATGACCGGCTCGTGTGAGCCCTCAATACGGGCCTCAAAGAGCAGACACTTCAACCATGATGAACTTTCATGCTGAAAACAGTGATCTCTAGTAGACTACTGCCATTATCCCTTCATGAATGGACAGATGCTGAGCAGTGACCTGGCATTCAATGCCTGGTATGCCTTCTAGTCTCCCCATTCCAGTTTCCACACATTGCTTAATAAGGCTTGGTTAAAACATATTTTTGCTTTTTAAAAATGTGTTTTTCCAGAGTATAGAGAAAAGCTAAGAACTGGATTCTCCAAAGCTAGAAATATTGGGAGAAATCTGTACTATGGTTTCACTGTTCTCTCCAAAACTCATGTTGAAATTTAATTGCCGCTGTAAGAATATGACTAGAGGGGACCTCTGCCATCATGGGTGGTTAGCTGTCTTGGATGAGCCTGGGCCCATGTTTCCCTCTGTCCCAGACATGTTTTCTTGCTACCACCTGCTGTGCTGTGGTGCAGAACAAAGGCCCTTGCCAGATGCTGGCACCATACTCTTGGGCTTCCTCGCCTCCATAACAGTATGAAATCTCTGTTCTTCACAAATTACCCATCCTCAGATATTTTGTTATAGCAGGACAAAACAGGTGAATATAGTAAGTAAATGATCAAAACCCCAGAAAAGGTGAAACAAGGTGTGTTAGAGTTTTCCAGAAAAGCAGAACCAGGAAGAAGTCTACAGAGGGGAATGTATTATAGAAAGGTGGCTCACACACTTATGAAGGGTGGCAAATCTGGGGACCCAGGAGAGCTGATGGTGTAGTTCTAGTCCAATTTCTAAAGCCTAAGAACCCAGACACAGCCAAAGGTGCAGCTTGAGGGAAGGCCAGCTCTTTTGTCCTAGGCAAGCCTTAAACTGATAGGATGAGGCCCACCCACACACGAAGGGCAATGTCTTTACCCAGTCTACTGATGCAAGTGTTAATCTCGTCTAGAAACACCTGTGTTAGTTAGTGTTTCTAGATGAGAAACACTACTTGGAGATGACCCCACCTCCACACCCAGGGAGGAGGCCGCACCAGCTGTGCAGACACAGATGTGCCCAGGGCAGCCGGCGCCTCGGCTCTGCAGGACTGTGCGATGCCGAACCACTGTCCACAGTGACCCGTGCTCTGTCCACAGTGGTTCGGTCCCTGACAGACTGAGCTTTCAACACTGTGTAGGAAAAGATAGAAAAAGCCCTTCCTTTGATTTCTGGAGTGATCCACCGCTGAATGAGATGAGAACTCAGGTGGTCGTTACTGAGCCTGGCAAATCACTTGCCATCACAGAATGTGGTTTCTTCAATTTTTACCCAATTTCCTCGACATATTCTGGAAATTGACAGTGATGGCGAAGAAGTCTTGTGGAGGATCCAAAAAGGATGTTCATTTTCCTGCTGGCTGCCTCTTTCCCACAAAGGTCAGCGCAGGAAGCAATCAATTAAGCCACAAGGGGCGTTTGCAAATTAGTCCCCATTTGTCTTGGCATTTTGAAAGATAATGTACCCTGGAACAGAATAGAAAAAAATAATGAGAGAATCTGGGTCCAGCTGCTCTGGAAAATGCAGCAGTCCAGGGCTCCGCGAGCCCTAGGGCCATGTGTGCCTTTTGTTCTAACTGCCATTAGAAGAAAGGCCTTAGGAAACGGAGAGCCAGTACAACCAGAAACTCGCAGGGTTTCCAATGCCCCAAACGTGGCTGCAACACAAGGGCTGCCCAGGGATGGACACGCGGGATGAAGGCCCCCTTCTAGAGAACATCTCTCCACAGATGCTGCTCTGCTCACATCCAGTCACTGTCTTGCTAAATAAGACTACTGAGTCTCAGTCACGATCTGCTCTGGAAAGGAGGAGGATATATATGACAGGTGCAGAACTTGGGCAGAGTTAAATAATCTAAGCTCGTGGGGCTTATTACAGACTACTCATAGGGAGACCTCAGATTGGAGAAAGTCGCCGGAACTGAGACCAGTTTTTCCATTCATCAGCAAAGAAGGCATTTCGGCTATCCTGTGGCAGTCGTAACCAAATACCACGAACTCGGTGACTCAAAGTAACAACTTTTTCTCCCTCATAGTTCTACTAGCAACATGTGGTCCTCGAGCAAAGTGTCAGCAGGGCCGCACTCTCTCCTAAGGCTAGAGAGCACACTACTTCCCAGCCTCTTCCAGCTTTGATGGCTGACAGCATCATTTGACTTGTAGCAACATCACTTCATGCTCTACCGCGATCTCCTCTTTTGTCTGCCTAAATCTCCCTCTGCCTCTCTTTTATAAGCATTTTTGTCACTGGATTTAGGTTCCACATGTAATTCAGGATGATCTCAAGATGGTTAGCTCAATTCCATTAGCAAAGGCCTTTTTGTAAACACGTGAGCATGCCCAGTTTCCAGGCATTTGATCTGGGTGTTTTGGGGGCACCCTTCTCCACCTCCCCCAGAGGACTGGATGAGAAGGTCCGTAAGACATGTTCTATTAAGACATCCTATGATGGAGTGCCAGTGCTGTTGCTGAGAGCAGTGACAAGAACATTCAATGCAGCAAGCTGCAAGGCCGCCTGGGGACTAGAGGCCCGCAAGCTCAAGACTGTGAGATGTCCTCAAAACCAAAAATAAAACTTCAAGAATGCAGAGAGAAACTCGACATGTGAGAAATACTGAAGGAGCTTCTACTCTAACAATCATTTCCTTGTGGAGGGTACTAGCAGACGGTAGAACAAATAGGTATGCATCTGGTGACAGCTGCCTGCATCAGAACCTCCACCTTATTGTTCTGCTGCACTGCAGCCCTCTACACTCCCACAGTCTGACAGACTTGTCCTTCCAGGCACAAATATCACCTCTACCAGCACACCAACCTGGCCCTTCCACAGAGCATCCAGCGCCTCTTCAAAAATATGACTTGGGATTCCTTCAAACAGCAGAGCACACATTTCCCTATCATGTCACTTTAAATAAACCTGTTTTAAATTAGATGACTCTGAACATCTTTCTAGCTTGCTTTCTATGTCTGCATTATTTCGCTCACTCAGGTCTAATGAATTATTCAGATGATGGAATAGATTTCTTATGTGACACCATAGAGAGCATTCTCTGCTGGCTCCCCAAAGCTTTCGGCTCCGGGGTCTGCTTTCATTTTCACATTAGACAGAGGACTGATACAACTTATTTACTCTGCCACTGAGTACTGAGTGCCCACAAGGACAGCAGATGTGGGTGCTGTCCTTGGTGCTGAGGTGCAAAATCAACAACATTCTGTTTCTTTCCTCTAGAAATGGTAGCATAGCCCCATCAAGACACAGCCTGCACACTTAGCCACTTAGAAGTAAAAGGTATTTGTTTTACATGTTTTAAAATTGATACAAACCTGTCCCACTAACACAGTGAAGTGTTTTGGGTGAGCAAGAAGAGTCTTTCTGCAAAAATAATGTTCACATAATCGAAAGGATTAGTAATCATTGGTTACATTGCTCCAAACAAATGGGAAGTAATAATGAATACGTAAGTAAGGTTTTGAAACTTTTTGTAAAAGCCATGTTCATATTTCACTTGATGTTGATCATTTCAGACTTATACACTGGTATTTGCAAATTTTTCTTCTACTTCAACTTTGAATACAAGATATGAGGCGTGACGAAGACTATCACTAGGACACATTAAGGAAGGTAGATGAGCTCAGTCCCCCAGACAGCACCTTCTTTAGTGGCTATGGAATAAAGTCTCACTGTGAACATTCAAACACTTTACAAGCTGTCCACAACCTGTCTTTACAGCTCCACCCACTTCTACGCGCATTTTTAAGTATCCTCCCATTTATCCCTTCACACATAGACACACACACATGCACACACACATACACACTCCTCAATGTGTCCCATTAGATACTAAATTAGAACCCATACTATACCAGTTACTAATTGATCAAAATTTCATCTTTCTTGTCTATGAGTCAAGGATAGTAACAGCTGACTCAAAAATTGTTGTAAAAAGTAAAGCTATGTATATAGTCACACAGCGTAGGTTTTCAATGAAAGGCCAGAAATCACACCCAGCTCCCAGTCTACACATCCTGTGAGGTGCCTCCCCTCAGTGTGGCAGGGGCTGACATCTGCTTCTACCCTGTAACAGGCAGTAAAGTGACAGGATGATAGTACGTCACATGAGTGATTGTGATTGTACCCTCCGTCCTCCTGGGACACTCTCCCTGACTGACTCTGATCAAACAAGCAGCCTTATTAAGAAAGGCCATGTGACAGACTCTGGCCCATGATCACTGAGAAACTGAGGCCCTCGGGGTAGTGGCCAAAGGAGAGGTGTGAGAACAACAGCTCCATGGTTTTTTGGTTGTTGTTTTGTTTGTTTTCTTTTGTTTTGTCATGGATCTGTCTTCAATTGAGCCTTAGATAAACACCCACATACATCACCAGCCCTCATGCAAGGGTGACATACCTCACCGGCCCTATCACAAGAAAGGAGGAGAAAGAACACCTGGGCCACTAACAAACCCCCTAACATTCTTTTCACAAGCCTGTGCTCCTGACCTATACTTAGGCTCCAAAAATACCCTTATACAGGCTCTCTGCCTTCCTCGGGGTGTGCAATCCTCTTTTGAAACTTGCCCACTGTCCTGGGACAGTGTAATCTGACCTGAATCAAGTCTTGCCTCTCCTTATTCTGATCTTGGTAAATTCTTTTTAATGTCCATGACATACCATCTCTCACAGCACTGAATACTGTGCTGATTTAGCAGGGCACAACCTGATTTGCCACCCATGCCCCAAGGCTGGCCAATGGACAGAGAAGAAACTGTGAGCTTGTGCTGGCATGCAGTGTACCACCTGGGAGACGGTATCAAGACTCCTTTTTCTTATTCTCACAACTTCAAGAGAGGAAAGACATCACTACTCACCAGAAGACCTGTCTCAGATTCCTGAATAAAACATAAGAGTTCTAAGATAGCCGTAACCAAAATCAGACTAAGTGTCTATATCTGACCGCATATGTGACAGCTTCGATATCACTAGAAAATAGGCCTTCAGTATAATTAGTGTGCCTGTCACCTTACCATGGAAAGAAAAATCCGCACTAACCAGGAAGAGAGAGAGAAAGGCGAGCAGTGCTCACTGTGTTTGTCAATAAAGAGTAATCACATTCTGGACACGGTACTAAAAGCTGTACGGTTTCAAGCTAGAGCAGCATGTCAGGACTGTAGGCTGGCTTCTCTAACTGGCCACGCTCAGGTTTACAAATCCTGGGTGCATTCAAAAGCAGAGAGCCAAGCAGAGATGAAGCAGTGTGTCAGCTACCTGCACACACTACTGCCTCTGTCCTCATGTCAATGCACCGCTGTGCAAGTCAACTGGACAAACAGAAGAGAAGAGGAGGGAGTAGGAGTGGCAAAAGAACAGAGATGTTCCCTCCTTGGTCGCTATGTACAATACAGTGCTACTAAATGCCACTGACTACCAGCAGCAGTGGGATCGGCAGTCCCTCTACCAGGGACAAGGGACACGGGAACACACAGGAAGCCTCCCATGTTGCAGCGTCTCTGCTCCAGCTGCCAAACAGTTGCGTGGGATATGAGGGAGCCCAGATTGTGACAAACACCACATATAGTGAATGCAAGTTTAGACATTTCTCAAGTTAATCAGATGGAAGAAATACAACGCAGCAGCGAAGCCAAATCTCCCAATGCAACAGGAGGGGCTTCAGTGGAAGTGGAGCGTCCAGTACCCTCTGCATCCACGAAGTAGAACTGGGTTATCCAGTGGTAGGAGGCTATGAGGGGCTATGTTTGAGCACAATGACATTAATTGGGTAATTCTCTTTCTCAGAATCAATAGTGTCCATCCATCTATGAGAGATTTAATTTAGTGATTTATTCCAAAGATTCTTAGTTATTAAGTAAATGCTTCCTACCAGCTCACTCCATTTCTGTTTTCTGAGATGCCTTTATGGTCACAGATTGCTTAAGGCCAAACAGAAACAGATTCTGACTTTCTCACTTGTAATCATGAACCTCTTAACAGTGGGAACACATTCTGAGAAATGCCCCATAAACGCATTTTATCATTGTGTAAACATGTAGAGTATATTTATGAAAAGGAGGACAGGCTCCAGTATGATTCAGTGGCATAATCTCATGGGACTACAGACAGTCTAACGTGGTATGTATCACATTCTCATGCGGTGCAAGTATCAAAAACCTTAAAATTTCAGCAAATCTCCCATTTCAATCTCTACAGCAAGAAAGGGCGAGAATATGCACTGACCAAATACTCTTCAGACTCTTGACTGCAAGCGTAATTCCATTTCCAAAACAAGCAGAGGAAATTTGGTGGATGCAGAACTTTTATATTCATGGGACTTTTAAAATGCATTTCAGACTATAGTAGATAGAAGGGAAGACAGAAAGATGGTGTGGAGATGGGGACTGTGTGACCACAGTCACTCTGAATGATGACATTTCTGACAACTTGATATCAGGACACACCCCTTGGTAATGTCCCAGAACAACTCCTGTGTCAAACACACATCTTACCAACAGGAGGCGGTATCCCAAATCAATTTTCTGTCGTTTACAGACAGAATTTTCTGTCTGTTTATAGAAGACACTAAGCAAGGTCCAAGCTGCATCCAGGATGTTGCAAAATGTTTTGGTTTTTGTTTTGCAAAGAAGCTAGGGTTAGTGGAAACAGGACACTTTATCTCTACTATGATCTGAATGTGTCCCCCAAAAGTTCATATGTGGAAAATTTTAACCCCAAATTTACATGTTAATGGTATTTAGAGGTGGGGCTTTGGGGAGGAATTAGGGTTACATGAGGTCATCGTGGTAGGTCCTAGGTGGTGGCATTAGTGGCTCTATGGCAAGAAGAGATCCAAACGAGTGTCCTTGCTCTGTCTCTTACCATGCAAGGCCCTCCTCTGTGTCATAACGCAGCAAGAAGGCCCTCACCAGACACCAACGCCATGTTCTGGACTTCCTGGCCCCCAGAACCATAAGCTTTTAGCAAATCTCTATCATTCAGAAATACCAGGTCTCAGGCATGCTGTTATAGCAGTAGAGAATGAGCTAGACTAAGACACCTTGCCTTACAGTGGGGATGATTTCCCTCCAGGGGCACTGTATATCCATCCTTATCCTCCTCATTTTTCTTCCTTTTCACAAGCCTTTATAAAGACTCTCCTTTCCTTTCTCTAACTTACTTCTCTTCCTGCTTGTAAGAGTTAGTCTTCTGCCAACTTGTCTGTGTTGAGATTTGCCCAAGGAGTCAGTAAAGTGCTCTTCTGTGTATGTCTGGGTGGGTCACGGAGGCACGACTATGGGTACCGTGTCTGTTCCTCACCCCTTGCTCTCTGGCACTGTTCCCCTGCTCTGCTTCCTGGCCACGGTAAACTAAGCAGCTTTGCTGGCACACCCTTCTGCCATCATGTTTCTGCCTTGGAGCCAGTCACTAACAGACTGAATCCCCTGAAACCATGAACCAAACTTAACCTCTTCTTTAGGCTGTAGGTGTGAGAGATTGTGTCCCAGTGACAGGAAAGCTAGCAGACTGTTTCCTCCAGGAAATAACAGCCTGGACTGTCTTCTGATGGAAACAATGGAATTACTCCCATGATTGGAAATAATGGATGTTATTGCAGACAGAATGGTACAGTATGTGGAGAAAGTACAGACCCACGGACATGGCTCCAAGCTCTCCATTTTTTCATTCCTCTAATGAATAGAGATGACCAAACCATTTTATTTTTGTACAGGTTCTAACATGAGTATATACATTCCACAATGTGAAGAAGTGGGTATCATTTCTAAGTAAGTTCTACTTTTTTTTTATCATAATTGCGATGCATCCAGATAGTGCAAGATTTGGAAGACTTGGTGAAGTATACAGATGGAAATTTAAGTCATACATAACCCTCCTTCCTGGAATAACCGCAGTTAACATTTTCTTCTATATCCTGCCGGTATTTCCCTTCTATACTTACATACAAACACACCCAGACATATATATATGCAGAGAGCAAATGAAAAGAAGAGATAATAGCTATGCAGAGCTTTGGTGCCTGCACTAGTCTAGCAGTACACTATTCCTTGATACAAAGAACAGTAGTTAGAGCCTTTTAATGTAACTCACTCATTTTATGGATACAAAAACTGAAACCAAAGATACAGAAAGGCTTTTCACAGTGAACTGACTATGAAGTGAGAGAGGGACCCTCCAAGTCCAGTGTTTTCCTCACTATGCCATCAGTGTGTAGGAAAAGTATATTGTATGCCATATTTAAGTTTGACCTTGGAAAAATCCTACATATGAAAATCCGGAAGTGCGAATCACCGTAAAATGCATGAAGCTGCTCGAAGGCTCTGAGCAGAGCCGTGGCTCTGTCACACCAAACCCGTGAGCTGCTTCCTAACTCAAAACTGCAAGCTTGAAAACCATGACCAGGAGCCACATGACTTGACCCAAAGAGTGAACGTGCCTCCTCTCAGTTATTTTTGTTTATCATTTTGGGGGCCTATCTGCCAGAAAGAAAAACAACGTCTGACTTCAAGGTAGGAGTTTCAGCAGCAGTGCCTGACTTGTGTGCTTGCTAAAAAATAGTGCTATGCATCACCCAGACCATACACGACAACAATCTCAGAAGGTCCAGAGACCCTGGCAAAGGGAGAGATTAGGGCAATTAAGTGCCCTTATACTTTTTTTTTTTATTTTAAACCAAGAGCATGTATTGGTACATTCTACATACATTGGTCACATTCATTACATTTATTCTGTACCTATACATGGTGCATCTTGGTTCTCCCCCTCTCCCCCGCCCCTCCCCTCTCCACCCTCCCTCCCTATTTATATCAGGTTCATTCATCATTTTCCATATTTTCCCTTTCCCCTCTCTTTCCCCTGTTGCCTTTCTGCTTTTCCCCTTCTTTCTTTCCAGCACTCCTCTCCTCTGCACACCATCCTCCCTTTATATAATATCTATTACACCTCTTTGTCCTTATTTACAGTTATGGTCTCTTATATCAGAGAAACAATTCGATGCGTGCTCATGAGTGTCCGATTTATTTCACTTAAGAGTATGTTCTCAAGAAACATCCATTTATATATGAATGACTCTAGTTTATCCTTTTGTATGGCAGTGTAGTACTCCATAGTGTAGAAAAACCACATTTTCTTTAGTCATTCGTTGGTTGTTGGACATTTAGGTTGTTTCCAAGACTTAGCTATTACAAATTGTGTTGCTATGAACGTGGTGGTGCATACGTCCTTGTGGTATGACGATTTTAATTCTTCTGAGAAGATCCCCAGTAGGGGAATAGCTGGGTCAAATGGAACCTCCAGTTGTAGTTTTTTGAGGAATCTCCATATTGATTTCCACAGTGGCTGGACCAGTCTACATTCCCACCAACAGTGGAGGAGTGTTCCTTTTTCCCCACAGCCCCAACAGCATTTGTTATTGGTTGATTTTTCCATATACGCAGTTCTTTCTGGAGTGAGGTGGAATCTTAATGTTGTTCTGAGTTGCATTTCTCGAATGACTAGTGATGTTGAACATTTCTTCATATATTTATTTGCCATTTTTAGTTCTTCATGTGAGAAATGTTTATTCATTTCAGTTGCCCATTTTTGGATTGGGTCTTTAAATTTGGGAGGTTTAATTTTTTTGAGTTCTTTATATATTCTAGATGTTAGACCTTTGTCTGATGGATAGCTAGCAAAAATTTTTTCCCAGTCTGTGGGTTTTCGCCCTACTCTATTGGTGATTTCTTTTGCTGTGCAAAAG
>PVJO010029239.1:0-17094 GCA_004026905.1 Hystrix cristata | reverse complement strand
AACTAGAGTCATTCATATATAAATGGATGTTTCTTGAGAACATACTCTTAAGTGAAATAAATCGGACACTCATGAGCACGCATCGAATTGTTTCTCTGATATGAGAGACCATAATTGTAAATAAGGACAAAGAGGTGTAATAGATATTCTATAAAAGGAGGATGGTGAGCAGAGGAGAGAAGTACTAGAAAGAAAGAAGAGGAAAAGCAGAAAGGCAACAGGGGAAAAAGAGGGGAAAGGGAAAATATGGAAAATGATGAATGAACCTGCTGTAAATAGGGAGGGAGGGTGCAGAGGTAAGGGGGGGAGAGGGGGGAGAACCAAGATACATCATGTATAGGTACAGAATTAATGTAATGAATGTGACCATTGTATGTAGAATGTACCAATACATGTTCTTGGTTTAAAATAAAATAAAAAAAAAAAAATAGAAAATTATCAAGACTTTTGGTGAAACAAAACTTTCTTCACAACAAAACTAAAAGCATAATCCACAAAATTTAAAACTTAAAAACATTGAAAACTTCCTTAAAATTAAGAAATTCTTCTTTTGCATAATACTGTTAATGAAAAGAAAAGGCAAATCATAGAGGAGGCAAAAAATTGTAAATCACATATTTACTGAAGAACAAATAGTCTCGAAATTCAATAGTAAGAAAAAAATTCATGAAACAAGAGCAAGAGATTTGAACAGACACTTAATGAAGAGAACACTCATAAAAACATCAGTGCAAAACCACGCCACACTAGAACTTGAAACAATGGAACAAATAAATAATATTAATATTATTGTTACTTAAAATTTGGTATTTTGCTTATTGTGGCTATTTTCCAATATTTTATGTTTTGAATATATTATACTAAATGTTATTTATCCTGATTACAGAATTTGTGCACAAGGAGAGCATCCCACTCACCTCATCATGGTGTTAACTGTTTAATAATATTAGTTATTAGATAAAAGGAAGTCAAAACCAGAAGCAAATATATCTGTATACATATTAGAGTATTTTGGAAAAGATTAATTTTTTTTCTAGTGTTGGTGAGAGTAAGAACTTTGGTGTTGGGAAGACACAAGATACAACCACTTTGAGAAGTAGTTTGGCAGTTTCTTAAAAAGTTAAGCATACCACTGACATACGAACAAATTGTTCCACTTTTAGACATTTCCTTAGAAAGACTTGTACACACATTTTAAAGGCTTTATTAGAAGTGGCCAAAAATTAAAAATCCAAATGTCCATCAAGAGGTAAACAGACTAACAAATTAGTGTTTCCCTTCAATGAAATACTACTCAGCAATGAAAGAGTAAAGTACTGATTCATGGGGTGTACACAAAGCTATGGATGAGTCTCAAATAATTATGCCATTTGAAAAACACACGAAAAAGAGTAGAATAAACCCAAAAAAATCATAAATGAAGTTGAAGTAAAAGCAAAGACAGTTTTGATTTACACACAGAATAGATTTACGAATTGGGAGAGATGGGTTTCATTACAAACCAAGAAGAAGTTCCATCATTAGTAAGAAGGACTGAGATTTTAAAGGAAAAAGAGAGAAGTAAGGTCAAGTAATCTGTATTGAAACCTTTTTGATTGGCTGCATTAATTAGTTACACAAGATATTTTGAACACAGTTTGATTGGTCTTGAGTGTTTTTCAGACATTAAGACGTACATGATTGCTCGTCAGAGGACTGACCAGGGTTTAGCTATAAATAACAGGTCTTTTGAAACATCAAGTCAGCACAAGTCCCGTGTTTGGGAGATGTTGTAATACATAGTCCTGCAAGCAAATTCTTTTTTTAATAGTATTCTTTATCTGGAAATCAAAGACTGAAAGACTTGTGAGGCAGACTACAGCCTGTCAGATGTGATGACTGAGATTCACAGAGAATTTTTCTCCTTCATTTGCACAAAGTGTAGTCATCTTAATTTTGCTTCCTACAGTAGCTACTACGATTCTATCTACATAAAATGAAGAAAATGCCGACTGGTCTACAATGGCAGAATGTACATCAGTGTTTGCTTGACGGTAGAGGGGGAGTTTCAGGGACTATTGGAGGGCGGAAATGACAAAGGTACCAGGAAACTTTCAGTGAGAAAAACATGCACAATATCTTGATGGTGGTTATGGTTTTACAAGTCAGCACATCTGCCAAAATTTATGGAATTGAACACTTAAAATTTGTATAATTTATTGGAGGTCAATTATACCTCAGTAAAGCTGTTTTTAAAACATGATTGCACAAGAAAGAAGTCATGTCTTACTTTACGGCTTGATATACACCACTTAGGAATGCCAGGGAAAGTGGCTGGAAGAGCTCCGTGACTCAGGAAAATACAACTGGAGCTCAAGGGAAAGCAGAAGAGACTAATCTCTTTCATTATGACTCCTTCGGTTTCAAAAATCTGTATCTAGTACATTGGTTTGGTGAAAACAAAATGTCTATTTAAAAAAATTAAAATTCTGATTTTCATGAAAATTCTAAAATTTTCTGGACGCTTGTATATTGCAAAGGTGGAAAACCACATTATCATGATAAATGTCCACAATAATACTGATAAAGAGTAGACAGCAGTGTGGAAAAGAAGTTAAACTGTATTGTTTTATTCTCAGTGTCACTGATAATTACCGCCATTGTTTATTGCAATTATCATGTGCTATAGGACTATTATCCTTTTCTCTCAAAATAGTAATTCCCAAAATATCAGGGAATCCCCACCATCCCCCAAAGAACTTTCCACAAATTGATGGGAAAACTATATCTGTATGACTCCTGGGAAATCCCCAAATACGAGACATATTTTATTACTTTGTTTCATTAGGTCACATAATTCTGTTAGATATTAAGAAAAAGAATTAACCTTAGTGCATGGACTAAGAAAACAGCATCTTACTAAAAATATATAAGCCTAGTTCAGAACTGTTTTTAGTGGTGACCGCTAGAATATCTGGCTGTCACTCTCATATACTAAAGAGCTGGGTGATCACAGGCTACTCTTTTAATTGTTTTGATCCTTAATTTCCCAGATATAAAAAGGAGGAATTAGACTAGTTATATTATATACTGTTTTTCTGAGATAGAGTCTTGCTATGTACCCCAGGCTGGCCTTGAATTCATGACCATCCTCCTGCCCCAGCCTCCTGAATGCTGGGACTATGGGCATGCATGGCCATGCTCAGTTCAGTCTTAGATATATTTAATTCTATGATTTGATGACTGTGGTGGACTAACTGTGGTCACCTTGAGCAGAAATGCTCAGCTGGACTGAGTCGGTGTGGTTCTGGGCATAGAAGAGCCACCTGAAGATTATTGCTGACACAGCACAAAGGAGAAGGAGAGCAGAAGACAGCAGCCAGCTGTTTGCCAGAAGAAGCTCTGTTGAGGCTGGTTCTCCTGAAGGGAACTCAGCTGTTTTCATCCCAGGAGGAGCTTGGGGTCTTGCTGTTGTAGGGGATGGCTGCTGTTCCCTTAGGGGGAGCCCTGGTCTTCCATCTCCTCTGTGAGCATTGAACATCATACCCCAGCTCCAGTACAGATTTCTTCAGCCTTTTAGTGCAGACACGGATGTACATGGGACAGTGCCATGGGCTCGCAGTCCTTGATTGGATCTTTCCAGCACGTAGACAGACATTCTGCTCTCTTCCTGCATTCGGCTTGTGTATGTGAATGTTGTAACTTGTAAATGTCCTGTGTTAAATCAGCTCTCTTGGAAACCATTGACTAACTGCCATGTTTCATTGCATCTAAAGTGCTATTGATGGCAAGATACATTATTTACAATAAAGAGTGGAAAATATTGCAAATTAAATGTTTTCTTTTCTCTTAGAATTTTCATTTTAAATTTACGGAAATAGCATTTAAAAAGTTATGTAGGAGGTGTGATCAAAAAATATGGCATGTAATTAAATGAAAAAAATTTTATTATGGTAAAAGATATGTGGTGATCAATCCTCTCAAAAACACTCCCCCTCACTTTCAGCCCATTTATCACACTCCTCTTGTCACTTTCTGAAGCAGTTCTGGAAATCCTTTCACGAGTGTCTTTAATTGTGCTGTTGTGGCTGTCCTGATGTCCTAAATTGATTCAAAATGTTTACCTTTTATGGTCATCTTGACTTTGAGAAAGAGTCCAAACTCACACAGTGCCAAATCTGGTGAATAAGGTGGGTGAGAACACACAATAATGTTTTTAACAACCTGCCTTTTTATTGGATAACAGTAGCAGCATTCACTGTATTTTTTTTACTATTATTATTCCTTTAAAGACCCTCCTAAACTAGAGTCATTTGTATGTAAATCGATGTTCCTTGAGAATATACTATTAAGTGAAATAAATCAGACACTTATTAGTACACATTGAATTGTTTCTCTGATATGAGAAATCATAAGTGTAAATAAGGACAAAGGGGTAGAATAGATATTATGTTTTAAAAAAAAAAGAGAGAGAGATAGTATTCAAAAGATAGGAGAACTAGATAGGGAAAAGGGGGATAAAGAAGAAGGTTAAAAGAAAAGTAAGATGAAAGAGGAAAAAATGGTAAAGTGTAACTACACTTGTTGCAAATAGGGAGGGGTGGGTGAATGGAAGAGAGGGGAGGAGAAGGGGGGAAAAGGGGGAAAAACCAAGATGTATCATGTACAGGTACAAAATAACCATGTTGATTATGATCATTATGTATACAATGTACCAATAAATGTTCTTGGTAAAAATAAAAAATTTAAAATAAATAAAAATAAAAAATAAAAAAAATAAAAAGACCCTCCTGAAAGAGGATGTCCAGAACTGCTTCAGGAAATGGCAAAAATGATGGAAAAAGTGTGCTCGGAGCAATGGAGAATATTTTGATGGAGATTAATGGCAATGTGTCTTACTGTGATAAATTTTTTAAAAATTTAAACATTCACCATATTTCACAATCATATCTTGTCAATATAGCTCTTCATATATATTCTTGCTCATACTTTTAAAAAGAAAGGGTAAATGAGATAAATTTTCAAAGCCTCTTGCAAACTTTATATTCAGAACTTGACTCTTCTGGACTATCTTTCTTTTTTTCCTCCAACAAAAGCATTTCTTAAAAGAGCCCTTCATTATTGCTTCCAAGATTTTCTTCCAAGTAGCTTGTACCCATTCTTTAGGATTTGGGGGGAGGATTTCAGACTAACGATCTCATTTTGTTTTCTTAAATAGTCCATAAATGATGAGTTGACTAACATGTCAAAGGTTTGTACTTTCTCAGCTATGCCACTAAGTCTGGGTGTGCACAGGCAGTGACAACCATTGTAAAGCTGTCCCCACTCACCTTATTTTAGAAGGTGCTTTGATTTCAAAAAATTTAAAATGGAGACTATAAGAGGGAAGTAACACATTCATCCGAGAATTGATAAGATATGACAATGGAAAGGAAGAGCCAGTGAGGTATATAAATTACTAATCTGGGATTTTAGAGCACTTTGACTAATTAAATTAGTGGTGGATCAGGACATACACCCGTGGACCATTCATCAGTCCCTCTCCCTGCTCCCTCACGCTCCTCACTTGTTCTTCCTCCTCGCTCTTCCTCTTTCTTAATTGAATGCAAACGTACTTAAATTAAAACTTGAGTTAGAGTATTGTAAGCAATATTCTTAATATTGGAAGACATTTTTCAAATTTAGGTATCTTATTTCATTAGATTATTAACATTTTTAATTATGCATTAAATCATTCAACTTGCAATTATGCCCTGGTGCAAGGAGAAATTTGGAAGGGTCATCTAAGTCTACATCATCATTATCTTAGGTAGTAACTTCTGGTGTGCACGCCTCTTACTTATAATAAGGTGTGAACATTTAAACACATGATGTATTTCTCCCATCCCACTGATAACGTCCTTTCACACGAGAACACGTTGGCTCTGATGGAAAATTTGTTTCCTGATCTCTGCTTCCCAGCGGCCTCAGCATTTTGTCTAGCCAAGTGGATTTAATCATATCTCATTGCTTGAATGGATGTTGGTTCCTCTCAGGAGGCAATAAGGCTTATTTCCTCTAAGAATTAGAAAAGCAAAGCATTGCAGGGTCATTAGTAGTATTATTGGGGAAAGGCTGTAAATAGGAAATAAATAAACATGGGTCCTCATCCCTTTTACTGAAAATGAATAGGCAGGAAAAATGCCCAGCTGATCAGTAAGAAAATATGTATTTACTTTTGCTTGCTCAAGCTTGGGAATGAGTGCAGGAGTGAGCTAGCTCTGGGACCAATTTCTCTCTGCCCTTGCTGCCCCGCAAATGACATTCTTACCAGACCATTAAGAAAACCGTTATAACTTCTAGTGAGACCACCTGCTAGGTCTCAGTGCTGGGACGATTACGTCTATCGGAAATAATGACCCATAACTAGAATAAAACACATTAATAACATCACATTTACCCAGGATAATGCATTTCACCATTTTATATTGCAGAGACCAAGTTAATCAGTAAAAGCATTACCAAAAAATGAAGCAACTAACTGGCACAGAGTAGATAATGAAAATAAAAGCAGAATGTTTGGGCTGTTTTTTTTTCCTTTAGAACTGAGGAGATGTGTAATGGGCAGTAATGGATAGAGCACTAGATTGGAAGTGGGTAATCCTGTCTTCTGTACATAGTTCCATATGCTAAGGAAGAGTCAGAAGTGCCTTTCTGTGGATATAGGAGAAGACATGCGGCTGTGAAGTGTAATAGAAAGAGCCCTGGTTTAGGAGTTGGGAGACCACAGGTCTTACTCCAGCTGTGCTGTTAATGAGCCGTGTGACCCTAGGCCATTCACTTCACCCTTCTGAGTCTCAATTTCTTATCTGAAAAATGAGCAGCTTAGACTAGGTGATCTCCGTAATCCTTTCCAATTCTCATATGTTATGATTCAAAGCAGAATGTCAACCTGACATAGGAGCGCTTTGAAATGTAATAAAAATGCCTTGAAGCTCCACAATCCTTAGAACTACAGGGAGAAAGGATCAGATTGCAATGGCATTTAGGAGACCACTCTGACACGGCAGACCTGATAAAACCTGAGGACTTGGGAGAAGTGCTGTGTATGAACCAGAGTAGGGAAGCCTGAATTTCTTCTATTACTCCCCTTTTTAGGCAAGAAGACACTCAGATTATAGTTTATTTCAGGTATTTCTCTATCTGGAATAACAGAACAATACTATCCAGAAATAAAACTGAAGGTTTTACTATAGCAAAGATCTTACAATATAGAAATAAACACTGCTATTACTACACATAATCCACCGCAACTTCAAACTAACTATTCATTGTAATGTCAGTGAACACAAGAGTAGGAAATTAATTAAGGATCCTAAAGTTCTCAATCTCTCTTATACATTTCCACTTCGTCTCTACGGCAGAGCACTTTGATCTTAGAAAACTATATTTCCTAACTCAGCCCAACAGTAATTCCACTGATATACAAGTGGCTGGAACCAACTGTGAGGAAATGCATATGGTAAAACCCAAGGGTCCCAAGGTCCCAAGACCAGTGCCTCGTGTAAGCTTTATCTCCTGTGCCCTCGTTTGCCGACACTCCATTCTTACGACTGCTGTCGATATTTTGGATGAAAAAGTCACAGTGACCTTTTCATTTTAATCAAGATGCAAAATGTTGAGTTGATTTTAGGAAAAGGGTATAAGTGGGTACAGTACGTTCTGGCATTTTGCATGTGGAACGGCACTAACACCTGCACGCCAAACCCTCCGGGACGCCAAAGCTCTGATCTTGCTACATAATACTGTTCCATTTTAGCCTCGCATTATGACTTGAGTCAAATTTTAAATTAGTCTACGTAAGGAACAAATTACCAAAAGTTTAATTTTCCTCCTCCCACAAATCGCACTGTAAGTACCAGCTGCCTGACATCAAGTGACTTGTATGTTTTCTGTCCAAATGCAAGTGAAATAAAATACTGTATCAAAATCAACAAATTCTCCCTCAGAATACACTTGCAAGCCACCTACACTAACAATCTTTGGTCAGGTCATATTTCAGCCAGACATAATCAGAAATGGTCCATAAGCCCACATCCTCCCTGTTACTCCTAAATAAAATATGGAAAATAATAAAAGATTGGTTGTTTCTTGCAACGAAGGCAAAAACGTTAAAAAAGATGTAAAAATTAATGACATCTGGCTGATATTATTTAAAGAGACAATGGCTCTATCGATAAGAAGAAGCCCTAACAAATGCGTTTCATGACAGAAATATATTAACCACTTTTCATCATCTGGAACCTTCATAAATCAATAAGAGATAATATTTACTCTATCCTGCTAGGGTGACTTTTTGTATTTCTAATAGAACTCATTTAATTCTGGTTGCCATAGTTACAACAGAGTTCTAGAAGAGTTTGTTTCATCATAATTGCAGCATGTTAGTATATAAACAGCTGAACTCTACCTTCAACCAGCAGCACTCATTTGTGAATAAAGATAATCCCTTATCATAAAGTAATTGAACTAGAATTCAAAATACACCATTGAGCCCTTGCCCTCCTCAGAGAGTTCATAAATATTTCTCAAACTTTTTTAGCATAGTTATCTCTGAAAGACACATCAATAGTACAAGAAGAACTTAGAGGAAGATTAAGAATGTTTAAAGTGATGTGGAGAGCTACAGAATTTAAAATAATTTACTCTTGGCCTATACTATAAGGCATAAGGAAATTTTTGAACTTCAGGCTAATGAGCAACCTTTGATCTATATTTTTACCAGATACCTGTCACATATAAAATTTAAATGTATTATTTATGAGCCAATTCTGTGCCAATCAGTTCAATGTCAGCTTATTCATTTAAAAAGCACAATAGTCAATGAATTTCTGTTAAGTTTGATATCTTTTTAGCATTAATTCAAATGCCAGAGATAAAAAAGAAAAATATTGTTTCTCCTTGTTACTTTTTAAGGTAATAATTATCTAGAAAATCAAAGGGTAATAATTGGATTCTTCAATCTAGAAAATATGGTATTTATGAATCACAGTAAGTACCATGCATGCCCTAAGAAAGCCTGAAACAAAATCTATGATAGTAGGAATTAAAATATTAGCTAAGTCAAAGATATAAATCTTTAATTATGGAAAAATAAGTATCATGTGCTTGCAAATTCTACAATACTGCTTATGAAATCCAAAAGAATATTTCAGGAGAAAATAGAGGAATAAGAAGCCTCAAATAAAATTCTCTTTTTCCATATAGCAGCATAAAAGAAATAGTTTTAATTATGCTATTTTGAATAATGCCACAATTTTAAAATAACTGTAGACACATGGAGTTATTTTAGAAATGAAAATAGAAAGAAGAATTTTTGCTTATTCGTCTTATACTTTTCCTGCTCAGAGGATCATTTTGGTATATTCGTTTGAAACTATTTTATATTTGTAGTATTGATTGGTTTGGGGAGGAACCATTTTCTTATATACATTAGATTTTCATTGTGATAATTCATATGAAATTCTATTCAGATGTATGGTTTTGAGTGTGAACAATACAATATGTTAGTAATTCAGCAAATATAGAGATAAAATATGAATTTCTGGCCTAAAGGAACATGTACTGGAAGAACTTAGCAGAATGAGGAGAGATGTTAAAATTAGTAATATATAGTGAAATAATATGAGCTGGTCTATGAATATGGTAAAGAAGAAAGAGTATGTTATTCTGAGGGTCAACCTAGAACTGAAAAAGTTTCAAGAGGTGATATTTGAATTGGATTCTTCTTTTGAAGATAGATTCAAAAGTCTAAGATTAGTAAATTAGGCCATTTTCCGTTATTATAACAAAATGCCTGATGTTTGGTACCTGTGAATAAAAGAGGCTCACTTAGCTATATTTCGGAGGCTAGAAGTCCAAGATCAGGCAGACTGATTGGCTCAGTCTTCCAGGGAAGTTCTCATGGTCAGTGGCATCACATCTGAAGCACTTACAAGAGGTACAGGTCATATGGTAATACAGAAAGCAAACCAAGGAGCAGGATCAGGCTTGCTCTTTTTATAACAACACTCTCCCCAAAACAAACCCAAAGTCCCATAACTAAGTACCTAATGCCTTCCAAGGGCATTCCTACAATGACCTAACGACCTCACACTAGGCCTCACCCATTAAAGGCCACATCATTTCTAAAACAGGCACTCTGAGAACCAAACTTCTAACACATGAACCCTCGGGGGACACACTCAGACAATACCTAAATTTTCGTATGAAGGATAATCTGAAAGAAGGAAAATATTAGCAAAAATGAAAATGATGATAAGACAAGAAAAAATGCTCTCCAGAACCATGACAAACTTAGTAGATGATGGTATAAGAAAATTAATTTTATTTTTGCTTTGGGTTTCTCATATAAGAGGAACCACAGGAGCAGGGAGATAACTCTTTCTCAAACAGGAAGGGACTCAAGAGATGGAGGGAGGGGAGAGAGAAAGGAAGGACAGGGGATGAGAAAAGGAATTAAGACACATTATGCATACATACCAACCCCATACAAGAAATGTAAACATGTACTACAAACATGTACTAACAAAATAAAATAATCACTTAATAAAGAAGAAAGAAAATGACGATTTAAAATACATGCTGGTGAGTTTGGAGATTTAGCTGAAGTGGCAGAGTTCTTGCTTAGCAACCTCAAGGCCCTGAGTTCTATTCCCAGCACCAAAAAAAAAAAAAAAAAAAAAAAAAAGGTTGGCATAAAAATGCAGATTGCAGATAATTAGAAAAAGTTCTTTCCAAAACCATGACAAACTTTTAGTAGATTTTGGTATAAGAAAATACATATTATTAGAAACATATTTTGTAGATTTTTAAAAGTCATGCATTTGTGAAAAATTACCATGTAGTGGGACTCTGGAAAAAAAATAGCAATGTTTGAGACCATGAAGCATATCATGGTATCAAAGTGAGAGTCTCCCTCTCACTCTGGAAGAGTGAGGAGCTTTAGAGACAGTTTGCTTCTGTAAGAATACTTGCTCTGGATAAACCAGAAAGTTGCTAATTCTCTTCAATATGGTGTGACTATGTCTTTCAAAGTCCATTGTTTGATATTTAATCCCATTATGACAGCATTGAGAGCCAGAACCTTCAAGAGGTGATTAAATCATGAGGATTATGCTTATGAATAAATTAATCCCATTATCGTAGCAGTGGACTAGTTATCAGGGGTGTCATCCTGATAAAAGAATGAATGGGCCTCTTCTCTTTGCCTTACCTTTGTACAGATGTCTTTTCTTGCCCTTCTGCTTTCTGTCAGGGGATGACATTACAAGAAGACGGTCGCCAGATGTGAACTTCTTGACTTGGGACATTCTGGCATCCAAAAGTGTAGAATACAAATCTCTGTCCTTTATAAATTACCTAGCCTTAAATATTCTGCTATAATAGCACAAAATGAACTAATACACTTTTTGTGCCCATTTTTTAGGTCTAAAGTAAAAATATAAATAGTGCCTACTTCTTATGTTAACACTGAGTAGTAAATGAAAATATGCACATAACACTTAGAAATAGTAAGCACTCAGTACATAATAACTCTTATTAAGTGGAACAGGGCCAAAAATACATGAATTCAGATATAGATTTTTAAACATTTTTTTTCCATAAGTAATCTCATCCTGCTTCAGAATATCTAAGAATTTCTGCAATGTGGAAAAAATAAACTAAGCTAGCCAATTAAAGATAATGCCCCATTTAAAATTCTTCTTCAAGTTTCTCTTTCTTCATTACTGTGGACCTTGGATCTGGCTGCATTTTTAGTCATATAAAGGACTCTTAAAAATAGGAATGCCACTATCCCACCTTCAGAAATTCTAAGTAATTGGTTTTGGGCTTAAGGAACTTGAAGTGTCCTGGGTGATTACAATTTGTAACACAGATTGAATATCACTGATCCAATAGATAATCTTCCAATTTGAAATTCATAATCCCTCTTAACACTCAGGGAGGCTGAGGCAGGAGGATTGCAAGTTCAAGTCCCACCTGGGCAACTTAGCAAGACATTGTGTCAAAATAAAAAGAAAAAAATTAAAAACATTTAAAATCCTGGGGATGTAGCTCTGCAGAATAGTCCCCCTGGGTTCAATCACCCAGCACCACAGAAAGGAAAAGACCCCATAAATGCTAATTCATCCTTTCTCATGAGGTTTTATTCTTCCTGCCATTTTCTTTTATCACACTGACATAGAGGTAATCGTGACTCCTCATAGTGATGAGTCTGTGAAAAAGCATCTTCTCTAGTCTCTCTGGTCATTGGGTTTGGCCTACTCCAACTCCAGGGAAGACTGCACTGATGTCTACTAGTGCTTGATTATAGTCTGAGACATGACTGCTCTATGGACTATCAACCCAGGTAGAACCCACTCCTACCTGGTCACCACAGGTACCGTGCCAAGTCTGCTGTCAGGGGCCACAGCCTCACCTGTGCCTCACTGGCTGTGAGTTAGGTGCTTCACAGCCTCTTTATCCCACCACTTAGGCTCTCTGTTGGTCACTAGTACTCTTGACTCCTCCAAGACCCCTCTCTACTCTGACAGTTTAGCATATGGGACCTCCCAAGTCTCTTGCGGACACAGTGTACTTTAGTGGTTTGGAGTCCTTTCACAGATGTATCTATAGAGATATGCCTTTCTCGCGTCTACTCTTCTATTTCACCTGGACCACATCAGATACAAAGTTGAGAATGGTCTGAGATTTCATCAGCTTACCATTATTTTTGGCTGAGACCTACGTGTAGGACTCTAATTACACACAAGGGACCCAGACACAGCTTACTCTAGTATATCTTCCTCCAGTACACATCTTCCTCCCCTAAGTCTATTAGCTTTCCCATCACTGAGGCCAACTACCCAACACATACAACACTTTTAAAAGAGGGGAGGTTCAGCGTGGCTCACGATTTTGGGAGGGTCAGACCATGGTTGGCTGGCTCCCGGGGAGAAATCCATGGTAGAAGAGAATGGCAGAGGAAAGTTGCTTAATCCATGGCAGCTGGGAAGCAAACAGAGAAGAGAGGAGGGACAAGTATACACCTTTCCAGATTACCTCCAGTGATCTACCTCTTCCCTCCAGATCCCGCCTCCAAACACAAGAGACCTTGAGGGTACATAAAGCTACTTCTCATTTTTTTTATCTTCACTTAGGCCATATCCTTTAGTCACTCTGTATTATAATTTAAACTAAACTCTTTGATCCAAGTTTCATAGGGTTGACTATGAATATGGAAAGGGGAATTTTTTGAAAATCACACACACACAAAAACTTTCTCTTTCAGTAAATTCTGTTACATTTTCTTACCCAAGACTCGAACCACTTCATTTTTAGTCAAAATTTGAAAAGTAAACCATTTTCTTTTGTGTTCCGACCCTAACATTCCTAACTCAAACTTTCCTGAGGCAATAGATATATTTGGCTGAAACAACAGATAGCCCCACACAAGGAAATACAAATAAGAAAAGTACATTAACATGCAGCATGACTCTTCACCTCCTTTTGGACTACTTAACTTCTAATTCACTAGACAGGATGTATGTATTTTCAACTCCATGCTTTCATACCAATATTTCTCCCCTTTTCTCAGTCTCCCTGAGTCTATAACCAGGTTATAGGTTAGTGTGTGTATACTGTGTTTTAGTTCTTGTTTTTCTCTCTGGATGCTCTGTGTATATATGTCACATCATGTTAATGTTTTCTAAGCCTTTAAGATTAAGATACATTTCCTGACTACCTGCCTTAGTCAAGGCACAACAAAATACCAGAGATGGAGTGGCTTAAAAGAGGGATTTATTTTTTCAGGTTCTGAGAATCAGGAGTCCACAATCAAGATCCAGACAATTTGGTTTCTGGTGAAAGTTTTCTCCTTGAGTGGCACGTTGCCACTTTTTCAGCATATCCTCACATGATATCTTCTTTTTTGATGATGACAGAGAAAGTTCATGACACCTGGCCTCTCTTCTCACAATGACTCTAGTCATCATGAGAACCCACCCTCCTGAGCTCATTTAAACACTAATTACCTCCTAGATGTCCCATCCTCATGTATTATTATATTGGCGGTTAGGCCTTCAATATATGAATTCTAGAGAGACACAAACATTCAGTCCATAACATTTTACCCCTAACCCTCCAAAATCCATGTCCTTTTCCTATGGAAAACACATTAATTCCATCCAGACAGACCACAAACCTGTTAACGCATTTCAGCATCAATTCTAAGGCCCAAAGTCTTATCTAAATATCATCTATCAGGTATGAGAGAGACTTGAGGTATGATTCATTCTTAAGCAAAACTCCTTTCTAGCTATGAACCTGTGAAACCACACAAGTTATGTGTTTCCAAAACACAGTGGTGGTGCTGGGATAGGATACACGTTCACATTCCAAATGGGAAAAAATAAGAAAGACAGAAAAGGTAATAGGTCCCACACAAGTACAAAATGTATCAAAGCAAATTTTATTAGTTATAAAGGCCCAAGAATAATCCTCTTAAATTCAGCACTCTGCCCTTCAGGCCTGCTGGGGTGGCACCATCACGCTCATGCTCTGCTGGGCAGGAATCCTGTCCTTCAAAGCCTCAGTGCAGATAATCTTGATAACTTTGGTCTCTAGACATGGGTACTCAGAGGATATTGTGGTGGGATGGAAGATTTAGTGATTTCTACATCACCTTGTAGGTCTTTTATCCCTTTTCTTGTAGGCTAGCACACATCCACATACAAATAGCTCCATGGTGTGGCCCCTTAAACTCCAAGTTCATCAACCTTCTTTCATGCCATCCAATGTTCTGTGCCCTTCAGTTCAAATTGGCAGTTTAGTTTCTTTGCTGGTGTAATATCATTTTTTCCTGGCTTCTATTGATATGGGTAATCTATTGATATGGGATCATGAGTCACACATATGATCTCTTTTTCACATGGTTTTTCCATCACATCTTTAATATTATCTAAAGAATAAGTGTTCTCATTTTTTTCATACACTTAGGGTGAGAATTTTCCAAATCCTCAAGCTCTTATTTTTTTCATTGCTTAACAATTCTTTCTTCATCTCATCTCTTTCTCTTCACATGTTACTCTAGAAGGCCAAGAGGAACCAAGCTTTGTCATCTCAGCTCAACATCCAATTTCATTTCTTATAAATTCTACTTTCCACAAAACCCCAGAACATAGTCCATAGTGTTTTCCTATTGTATAACAAGGGTTAAATTTCCTCCAGGTTGTCATAACATGTTCCTCATTTCCATTTAAAAGTGTACCAGATTCACCCTTAGTATTCGTATTTCTAGCTTGCTTTTCGAAATTCTTTCAAGTGACTAATGCAAGGTGATAGAATAGGACTTTTCAGCATTCATTCTTCCACAGAACATCAGTTTGAACAACTCTCTAGTATAAACATATCATTACAGGATCTAAGTAAAAGAGGTGAGAGATTATAGCATCTAGGAAGGAGCACAATAAGAAAAGATGGGTTGAAGAACACAGTAAGACAGTTTTTAGTGTTCACATCACTGTTATCCCACACCAAGTCAATTTATTACAAACTGGAGAGCAATACCCTCTGCTTAGGTGAAGCATAGAGAAATAAGTGCCAAGCGTCAACCAAGACTCTTGTAGACTCAGTTTATGGGTCTGTCCTAGGGTTTATGCTGCCTGAGCAGTCCTGGGTTCTGGACTATTCTCACCACCGGGCTCACCCAAATTTAGGACTTCCCTAGCACCAGGCCATTATATAAAGCCCAAATGAACTGACCAGTATAGACCAAACCTTCAACCTGGTCACTACGGATACAGGCTCAAAGCCCAGCCAGTGCCAGACCAGCCCCTCTAGCCTCAGGTTTCAGATCTATCCTAGGTTTCAGACCATTCCCAAGCCAAGTCAACTTGCATTGCACCAGATTTTGACACATCTAAGCATTAATTTAGGATTTCTGCCCTCAGGGACCCAGCTGGCACCTTGGACACAAACCCTATTCCTGCATAGTACAAGGATGTTCCCTCGATTCCACCCTCCAGGTTGTCTATTATAGCCCCACACTCCAACAAACCTAGAGTCAAGGCCCACCTCAGTAGATTCTGATGCCATGCCACCATCCAAAGACTGAAGCTTCATGTCTATCTCTGCTCACCCAGGACTAAGGCCCACTCTCATAGATTCAAGATCCAGGCCCATCCCATCTAGTCAGCCCTTGCAAATTTAAGATCAAAGCTCATTCCAGTGATAGTCAACCTATGCAGATCCAAATTTCAGGCAGGCATATATGGATACAGGATACAGGCCTGATTTTATGAACCACCTCCATTCTTATATCATAGGTCCAGTGAAAAGGTCAAAACTTGTGGAACCGGACACAAGGTTTATCCATCCGTTGATATAACACCAAGGACCCTGCCTAAAGATTCCAGGAGAAAAAATTGTGGAATACAGCAGATGGATTATCTTGAATCTCTGTGTGGAATGACCAGCAAAATACTTTCCCAGGCAAAGTTAGCACACAAAGCGTAAAATAGGTCTCTACTTCTTCAAACACACAGTGTGACTGTTAATTCTGATATGTCAACTTTATTGGATTAAGAATGCCTATCAGATTAGTAAAGCACACTCCTGAATGTGTTTGTGTTGGTCATGGAGGTGTGGCCTTGGGTACTAAGTAAATATGGTCCCTCACCATTCCTCTCTGACCCTGCTTCCCTGCTGTGATTCCTGGCCTTCATGAACTAAGCAGCTTTACTCTACCATACTTTTTCTCTATGAGGTTTCTACTGTGAAACCTGTGGACCACGTGTTAGATCTCCTGAAACTGTAAACTAATTAAATCTTTCCTTCTTTAAATTGTGGATATCTGGAATTATCTTCAAGTGACAAGAAAGCTGACCAAAACAGAAAATTGGTAGTAAGAAATGGGGACATTTCTGTGACTGTATCTGACCATGTAACTTAGAATCCTTTGGAACTGGCTTGCAGGAGGAATTTGGAAAGGTTTGGAGATGTGGATAGAGAAGCCTTAGAATGCTGTGGTTGGATGATTGTGGTTGGAGCTCAGAAGACCAATTGCTCACAGAAATGAGGATAGTTAAAACCAAG
>PVJO010029238.1:0-17072 GCA_004026905.1 Hystrix cristata | reverse complement strand
AGCAAAAGTCAGATATGACTTTAGTGATGTTTTGAGGTGAAGAACATCTAACAGAGAGAATGTCTGTGGAGGATGAGGCAGAAGATTAGGACTCTGCTAGAAGACAAAAAAGGTCCAAAGCATTCATGACTTTGATGACTGTAGTGTCTTATATAAAAGTAGCAAGAGTAGTGCAGGGAGATTCTGGATACACCACACCCATTTTCCTTGCATACTGCAGTTGTCAGAAGTGATGGACCAGTATGTACACATGAATAAATACACCCTATGCATTATTCGGATTACATTCTGTCTGCCCTTCAACTTCTCATCTTACCAAATCCCAGCATGAGCCCCCCAGTGTAATTAACCCCCATGTATCCTCATACTTCTTAAGTCTAATTATCACAAATGTGTTTGGTTTTGATTACCCTGATATTGTTGAGGTGCACATATTAGACTTTGTATAGAATCTCTTTCTCATATTGGGTTTTTCTGTAAGTTTTTTTCCTTGGGTAGACTATTTCTGGGCCTTGGATGGATGAGTGTAGTGAGCCCATAGATGTGAAATTCCATTCACGACACATCAGATCACGGCATAGGTACGTGCCTCCAAAATTGCAGTGTGTACTAGTTGATCATGTTAGCTTTAAAAGCTGGCCAAGTTTCCCTTTCTGTGCTACTTACCTTCCTGTGCTCATGAGAAGCTAGTCCATAAGTGGAGCAAATAACTAAGGGGCTGGGAATTATTTTCCACCTAATGAAATGTAGTATCTACAATTATTTGAACTTTTCTGTAAGAGTTTTTTTCTTTTCTACTCTTATTTATTAATGATTCTTAAATTTTTGGTTATAATCTAATACGATTTGATTTATTTTCCTACTCAAGGTGACCTAGTTTTTCCATTAGGTTGTCTACCCAATTATTTTGATTTTTGATCAGTTTCTTACTTTCTGGCACTACCGAATACATATTTCTCAGCTCAGTGCTGGAAGATGACATTTTTTTCAAATAAAAAGAGATAAGGAAGTTTAACATTCCAGAATTTGAGTCACCATAATTCACAATTCTAAAATGCATGTGGCTCTGTGTCAAAACAAAAGTTCGTATATCTGATAAATAAATTTCAAAAGTAATGTACATTGATATGAAACTTCAATGTCATACACATCAAGAAAATTCAGTAATAGAAGGGTTTTTTTTAATGGTTATTAGCTGTATTCCCAAATAATACATTGAGATATTTAAATTGTTCACATCTATCATGTACTTTTTTCGCTATTTGTAGCATCCATATCCTTCATTTTTGTGTTTTTTTTTCTTTTTCTACTGTCTTTCTAACTGAATAAAGTTTGTGATAGGATCATATTAATCTTCTTTTTTTTTCTTTTTTGGTGATTAGGTCTAGCTTTTCATTTTGTATTTTTAGTGCAACAGTTGGTAAACTGTGGGTAGTAGACTAAATCCAGAAAGCCCCAAGTCAGCTTTTATTCTGAGTATGACATTTTTTTCCCTTACATGAAGCTGGATTTAAAAGAGAAAAGAAGGGAAAGAGAATATGATGTTGATATTTTATGTCTCCCTCTAAGGCAAAAAATTTTCTATCTGCTTCTTTAGCGAGACAGAGAAAGAGAGAGAGAGGGAGAGAGAGAGAATATTTTGTGGTAATATCAATTTGTTTGTGATACTTTTTCCTTTTCTTCACAACCACTTTCCTAAGTATGACAAGAAGTTCCCTTCATGTTTTATTTTGGCTCCAAATCAAAAGTCTCTCAAGCGATAACAGGCCCAACATTGTCATAGTCATTGATTCAATCTACGGTAGCAATTTTTTTAATTCATATTTCACTCTCAACAATGCCACAGTTTTAATTTGCTTGTTTACTACACTTTCATTTGTTGGCTCATATTTTCTTTTGATTATCTAGTTTTTCATGAAGTTTCATGTGAGTTTTTCATTTGAGCCAAGGAGGGAAAATGAGTATGCATTTTGGTATCTGTACATGAACTCAGTAACAGATACATCATAAACAATTATGAAGATATTTAGAAAAAATTCATGCTTGGTCACTAATCATAATCATTATCTTTGTTATTTGCATAATGATTTGTGGATTGGAGAGTTAACAATGAAATTTATATTTCAGAAAGCTGCTTGGGTTAATATATTGTGATAATCAAAACTTGAAATCTGTTGTTAGTATAAACTGTGGCAACTGAAACCTATTCACAAAAGAACTATGCACACTGTAGGTTTAAATGCTCATCTTTAACTTATCAAAGTTTTTGTTATATTTTACCTCATCATGCATCAAGTAAGAATCTCAAAGTTTTATATTTCTCTTCTTTTCGAAATAAAGGTAGTGTTTCCCAAAAGACAGGGAACGAATGAGATTCGAAGCTGTGTTTTTCACAGTTGACTGTCACGGAACACCAGTGAATGGAAGGGTCCAGTCTGAACCCGATGTAATAACACGGGTCAGGTTCTGGGAACTTGAAGTGGCTTGTATTCACACAAGCGACTAACACATAACAAGGTATCAGAGATGAGAAAGCTCTACAGAGAGAGAAATCCACACATTTTCCTAATCCTCCCCTCAGTTCTTCATCAAGTATAAAAACCACCTGAGGCAGGGGACAGGCCCTCTGTAAAGGCTGCAGAAGAGAGAGTAGCTATGGTTCATTCAGCGCTCAGAATAGTTCCGTTTCATTAGCCAGACAGGAAAAAAAAAAAAAAATCCTAAGGTCGATGGGTTATTGATTACAGGTAATTATAATGACTTACTTAAGGGGAAGGAAAAATTAACTCAATAGCTACTACTATAATTCTACATTTAAAAAAAAAAAAAAAAAAGTAATGTTAAAATTATGCTCAAAGCACTAACGTTCCCATAAGAAAACTTATGGATTCTTATAGTAATTAAAGCTACTAGCATCCCATAATAAATTCTAATGTATGTCCAATAAAAAATGGGTCTTGCAAAGGGGAACATTAACCTCAGGTATGTAGTTAAATCAATCAATTGGAATCTACAGTGAAATTAAGCATGTTATAATTATCAGGCAAGGATTGAGGACGTTTGTAATAATTGTATTGAAGGTGACAAAAAAGTTAAGTAGAGCCATTAAATATATGAAAGATACATAAATCAAACTTCTTGAGTTGAAAACTGAAATGATGTAATGAAGTTATAGAAGATATAAAGGTTGATTTTGATAAATTAATATGGTATAATGTAATCTGTAAAGTGATATGAATAACGAAACAAGAAAAAAGTTATAATACCGAAAATAAATTAGTGAGGAAAGTAAATGATAAAATCCTTCAATTTTTCAATTTAAAAGACAAATTAAACTTTGTTTTCCTTTGTGTTTGATTTTGGAAATTTTCTATTTCCTTATTTTCCTTATTATTCTTTTATTCTGCAATATCTAATACTATTTGGATTTTGGAACCAAAAAAATTTTACATAAGTTTCACTTGACCATTTGTGGATTTATGATTTGTCATGATGTCTTTATTTATAAAGCACAGAAACCAGTGATGGGGTGGAGCCAATTTATGCCTGCATATAAGAGGTCATTATTAATTTTTCACAATATTTGCATGCCGGCTGTTGCATGAGGTAGCTTTAAATTAAGAATGGCATGGCACTTTTATCACAGAAATTGGGGAACACTACAAATTTGGCCTCTGGCTTTCAGAGATTTATTTGTCAAAGATTTTCCGCTCAGCATTGCATAACATCATTTTCCCCAGAGAACTAATGCTATAATTGAATATAATAAATTTCGAGACTCTATTAAGTATGTTTCTGGCATAGCATTTATGCTCAGTAAATCTCCAATCTTGTCTTACTGTTACTCTGTCCTAACCGAGTCTAACCTTGAACAGCAGTTCTTAGGGCCAAACTGGAATTTCTTTCAAACTCTTTCATCATTCTTCTACTGACCTTGACTCAAACCAGACAATAATGCTTTCCTGGCTTCTGATTTAAATTACTTTGTTGTCTTGTCATATAAGTCCTCCGATATTCCCTACTCTGAGGTGTTTTCTTAGTCCTAACACAAGTGGCTCTTAGCATTAATCAATCTCAGTGTAATCGAAGCAGTTCTTAATATTTCTTACATCCTATTTTCTTCCAACTTCTTAAAACTCTTTCTTTTTATCCACTACAATCTTCAGGATTCATCACTAATTTATTAAGATAATTTATTGAAGCACATCAATATTAATACATTTGCCTTATATACAGACTTCACAACGGACTACTTAGATGATGATTATGATAGATTCCACAATCCTGTGAGAATATTTTTATTCCTGAAACTTTTCAATTGGATTTTTACTGATTGAGTAAGTCAACTTTGCATCACAGTGACGTAACACCTAAGAAATTAAAATGGGAAAGGATTACTGTGGCTCAAGGTTTACAGCCTCCTGTAGAGAAGGAGTCCCGAGAGGAGCTCCTCACCTCACAGAACTCACAGAAGCCAGGAGGGTGAGGGGGCTTGGGAGGTGGTGGAAAGAGGGAGGGTGCAAGGGAGGGAGGGGAGTGGGGGGAGGCAGAGAAGGTGCTGGGGACAAGTGGGTCCAGGAACAAAATATATACTTCAAAGGCTGCCTCCAGCTATTTCCCACTTGTACAGTTTTTCCTCAGCTCCGCATTGTGCTGCTATCTGGGACCAAGCTTTCTTCACATGACACTTTGGGGGCATTATACATCTAAACCGTAACACTAATGCAAACTTAGATTTTGAATAGTGTATAAATTCTAAATGAAGGAATAATTTAATGGGCACCATTTCTATTCTTCACTCAGCCAAAATTTCAACACGGGCCATAAGAAACAAGTCTTATTAAAATAAATAACAACCAACTGAATTTCAAATCCAGAGTCTCACAATACCCATAACCATGAGTCCAGCCAGCTCATACATTCGTTGCTGGAAAAGCCACAATGATTTGAGATCATTCACAAAAGAGTTAAATTCAATGTTAAAATTTAACTTGCCAAAGCAAATTAGATTAAAAATGCAAGCCACCAAACTCTTAGGCATTTTCTGTATAGTCCTCATAGTTTTCACACTTAAAATCAGATTAGACAGAATTGTAGAGAATGTTTTACGAATATAATTTTTTGCAATAGTCAAATAACAAATCTGACATATTTTGTGTCAGACAGCGTTGCCCTGAATATAGAAGACAGCTTTCTAGGATAGCTATAAAGTAATGCTCTCAGTACACGATGCTCTAACAGAGAAGCGGTATAAATGATAGATTTGGGCAGAGAGAGTTGGAAGTCACACAATCTCTATATCGTCAGCCCCTCTGCTGTGGTCCCTGAAGGTGCCACATCCTACCAGAATTGTCCTTCAAGCCCCTGAAATGAGCAGGCCTTCGCACTTCTCCCCCACTGCACCCCAAATGGGGGAGCCCCCTGTGATCCTGACCTGAGACTCCGCAGCTGGCAAGGCGGAGGTAGTTTTTGATACACGTCTCACAAGACGAAGAAAACTCAGTCCTTCAAGGCAGAACTGGTGTCACAGTTGAGTGGACCAAAATAGTCCAGGTTTTGGTGTACAACAAGGGAAGAACTGCCAAGAGAACGCCTTGTAGTACGTAGTAAGTAACTACATTTATTGACGATCAGGGGACAGTGGCAGGACCAGGCAGAAGGGCAAAAGGAAAAGGAGGAGGACGAGGAACCCTGGATGAGCACCCACACAACTCAGGCTTCCGTCTTTAAAGGGTCAGACACCTCTAGCCCCTGTTTCCTCCTCTTCCATCTCTCCCTGGTGTGAGAACTAATGAGCGGCCGCCGCCTCCGGCACCTTGACCCAGTAGGCTTACACGCGTCATCGCCAGGGAGTTGCAGCCCCCAGCTGAAGGAAGGCAAGAGTGGCTCTCTCAGCTGGTCTGGTCTGACTCTGTCATTGGGTCGATCAACAACTGCAGGTGTAAAGTTTAGTCTTCTTGTTTCAGTGAAAACAGAAAACTGATTAGAAAGAGTTTGTCAGTATTAAATCTTATGTAAAAGTCTCTACAAATTATTATCATGAAGATTCCCAATGTGACAGAAAATTGAAACAATTTCAGACAAAAGTAAATATCGTGAAGAGTACACACTTGTTCACACGAAGTGGCACTGTGATGACAGTGGATCTCTAAATAAATAATAAGGATTTGAAGAACTTTTTTTTTTTTTAAACTTTGAGATAGGGTCTCCTATGTAATTCAGGCTGGCCTTGAACACTGCTTAGCCCAGGCTGGCTTGAATTAGCAGGAATTCTCCGGCCTCAGCCTCCTGAGTGTTGGGATTACAGCTGTGCACTGCTATCCCCAGTTAAAAACATGTTTTCAAAGTAAGTTTTCTAAGTCTGCTAAAACTTAACAATCGATGCTATTTAAATGAATTAGCATGGGTCAAATTTAAGTAGCATAAATTTACACAAATTATTTTAAGAATGACATTAATGGTTCCCTCAAACCTATTTTTTGACAGGAATTTCTTTTCAAAACATCCCAATGAGGCATGAATGTACAGCATTTCTTATAGTACTTGTATGAAACACATTAATTTCAAGTTTATTAAGTGAATGAGAGGATATAATTCTTAACATTATTTCTTTTATTTTTGTGGTCAAACATACATAAAATAATGTTTTAAACATTCAAATATATTTAAGTGTACAATTCAGCGACATAAAAAAAATTGCAGCATTTGGGTATCACCATTATGAGTCTCTAGATTATTTCACCTCTAGTAGAAACTCTTTTCCCATTAAAATTAACCACTCTTACTCCCTACTATTTTCTAGTTATTGCTGTTCTTTTTTTTTTCTATATAAATTTGCCTGTTCTAGGTACCTCAGTTGTGAAGTTACATATTTGTCCTTTTGCTTCAGATTTATTTTCCTCAACATAAAATTTCATGATCTATTCAACCTGTAGCATGTCTCCGAATTCCATTCACCTCTAAAGGTGGATAATAACCCGTATAAACACTGTATGTTGTTTATTCATTTCTCTGCAGATGAGTATTTGGGTTATTGGGACTCTTTGGCTATTATGAACAATACTGCTATGAAATTTGATAATTAAATATCTGTTCAAGTCCTTGTTTTTCATTCTCTTGTGCATATGCCTGTAAGCGGAACCGACGAGGTATGTTGCAATCCGTATTTAATTTCTTGCTGAACTGCCATAGTGTCTACTTCTGTGTTCGCATCATTCTGTACCACACCAGCACCAAACAAGAAGGTCAGTTTGGCCACATCTTCACCAACACTCGTTTGTTTTTGCAACCATCCTTTTGGGTATGAAGGGAGGGTTTGTTGTGGCTTGGTTTGTGTTTTTAATGACTAGTAATGCTTTGTGACTGCCTAGGTGATTTTTGCCATTCGTATGGATTCTTTGGAGAAAAGTCTGTTGAAGTAGTTTGGTTTTTAATTGGGCCTCTGGTTTAATTTTCTTTTTTTTTTTTTTTTTTTTTTTTTTTTTTTTTTTCATTTTGAATGATTTTAGTTTTTTTAAGTTGAGAATTTATTCCCTATGCTCAGTTTTCTTTAAGGATGTAATGTATTCAGTGTATTAATATTTCCCTCTGCTAAAAAAACAGAAAGAAAGGGGAAAGGGAAATCATGGAGAATTGTGAATAAACCTGCTGTAAATAGGGATGGAGGGAACAGAAGGAAGGGGAGGGGAAGAGGGGGGAGAACCAAGAGACACCATGTACAGGTACAAGACAAACATGATAAATGTGATCAATATATGTACAATGTACCAATACATGTTCTTGGTTAAAAAAAAAATTCCCTTTGCTTTCTATTCTACATTTTAAAATTACTTTTACAAAAATCCTACCTTAAAATTTTTTAATTGCCTATAATAAAAACTAAAAAGAAAAATATAGTTTTGGCAGTCTTACAGACATCTTTCTGGGGAATAAATCATGATTCTGAAACTTGTATTACTTCTCTAATGCTAACCCTATTAACAATTATGGGTAAATAAATTCATTTCTTAGTTTTCTGTTTTGATCAGGATCAAAAATACAGTAAGTAGATGAGATTAAATTTGAGACACTATTCTGTTCTACAATTCTATATGAACACAGCTGACAAAAAGAAAGTAGAGGAATACACACATAGTTAAAGGGAGGAGAATACTGCTTGTTGCCTTATTTAATCTATTATTTTTTTTTTTTTTTTGGTACCAGGAATCGAACTCAGGGCCTCATGCTTGCAAGGCAAGCACTCTAACCACTGAGCTAAATCCCCAGCCCTCAACTATTAATCTTATGAGAAGCATTTCAGTAAAATTTATTGATACTGAATAGTTTTACTGTATTAATTTTGAGAAACGTATATACTTTTGCTATCACAAAAAAGTAAAAATCACTTAAGTTACCTAGAAATTTTCATGTGCCTTTTCTCTACCCACCACCTACTTCAGTAGGCAACACTTTGGGATTTCTCTCAAGAAAAATTATTATTCCATCACTTAGAATTTTATGTAAATGCACTTATATAGCATTTACTCTTTTGTATGTGGTTTCTGATCAGGATCATATTTTTCTTGGTAGTTTTTGTTGTTGTTGTTGTTGTTTTTGCCAATTGACTCATTAGTGGTTCAGTTGTATTTATTGCCTGGAATATTTCATTCGTTTTAATTTTCCTATAATTTGTTTACCTCGATTCCTTTTTATGGGCATTTTGTATCATTTTGTGTCCATGTTTTCCTTTTCCCCCCAAAATACATAAAAGCAATATTCTGTGCAAAGTATATGTTTAAATGAATAAGAAAATTTAATTTTCTGAAGTGGGCACTGTAAAGTTGACATACTCTGAGAGTTCATAAAGTGTCCTGATGTCATTGGTGGCATTAGTGATTTTAAGTTGAACTGATGGAAAAGATATATAAAGGTGTTGTGATTTAGTTTTATTTGCATTCCCCTGAAAAATAAGAGCTATTCCACATTCTTGATATGGGCTAATGAAACAGCTTAGTGATCATTTGTGTGTATCCTTTCATAAAGTGTGTTTCTGAAGTGTGCTCAAATATTTTCTTGGGTTGTTGGAATTTTATAATTGAGTCAGAGGCATTTATATAGTCTGGATGTAAGATCTTTGTCAGATGTATAGATATTGTACTTAATTTTCATCCAAGTCTTTCACTACATTTTTATTTTCTTTATGTTAGAGGAGAATGTTTGAATTTATTTTAATTTTATTAGCAAATGTTTGCATTACATAATGATTGCATTCACTGTGGATGTTAATACGTATAGATAATACATTTTAACTCTTTTTTTTTATTCCATTCCCCTCTCTTCTCTCTTCCCTCCCTTTATCGTTTAGTCCCCTTTCTTGTTGTAATAGTTCTATCTCCATTTCATACCATCTGTCTTTTATTTTGCTCTTTATTTATATGGTGCAGTACTTTGCGTTTCTCATATAAATAAAAACTATGCAGTATTTACGGTGTGACTGATTTATTTCACTTAACATGGTCCCGAGGTGCATCCATTTTCCTAAAAATGACTCAAAATTATCCTTTTCTATGCCAGACTAATACTCTATTGTGTATAAATACCACATTTTCTGTATTGATTTATCCGTTGATGGAAAAAGAAGCCATTTCTAAGATTAAGCTATTATGAGTTGTGCTGCTGTAAACATAGGTTGACATGTACCACTGTAGAATGATGTCTTTAACTCTTTGGAAAATATACCTAGAAGGGGAATAATTAGGTCAAACGGAATTTCTCATTTTAGTTTTTTTGAGGAATCTCCATAATGATTTCCATACTTACTGTACTAGTTTACATTCCCACCAACATTTTAGATGAGTTCGTTTTCCCCACATTCTCAAGTGCATTTGTTCTTATTTGATTTCATGATTGTGGCCATTCTTTTTTGAGTAGGATGAAATCTCAGTGCTCTTTTAATTTGCGTTTCTTTAATGGCCAGTGACACTGAACAAGTGTTCATGTAGTTATTGCCCATTGTAATCCTTCCTCTGAGATGTTTTTGGTCATTGCACTTGCCCATTTTTTGATTGAGTCTTTTATTCAGGACAGTCTAATTTTTTTTTTTTTAATTCTTTATATATTCTAGATGTTGGTCCTCTATCTGAGAAGAGCTGGGAAAATTGTTCCCATGTACTGTAGGCTGTCTCTTCACTCTAGTGGTTGTTTCATTTGCTGTGGGAAAACTTTTAAAGTTAATATTACTCCATTTATTGATTCTCAGCACTATTTCCTGTGTAACTGGGTTTCTATACAGAACATCCTGCCTAGGTCTGTGACTTCAAGATTTTTACCTATTTTATCTCCCAAGTGGTTAAATACATAGGTTTTAATATTTAGTTCTTTGATCTGTGCTGATTTAGTTTAGTACATGGTGAGAGATATGTGTCTAGATTCAATCTTTAGCATTTGGATAGCCAGTTTTTTCTCGGCACCATTTATTAAAGAGGTCCTCTTTCCTCGGGTGTTATGTGTTTGGCCCCTTTGTCAAAGATCAAATATTTGAAGTCTTTGGGCTTGTTTCTGCATCTTCTGTTCTGTTGCATTGATTGACATGTCTATTTTTCTTTTTGTTTTGCCAGAACCGTGTTGTTTTTAATCACTGCAGCTTTGTAATATACCTTTGAGTTGGGAATTATGATGTATCCTATTTTGTCCTTGTTAACTGGGATTCCTTTTTGCTATTCTGAGTCTATTCTTGTTGCATAAGAATTTAAGGATGCCTTTTTCCAGTTCTATGAAGAATGCTGTTGCCATTTTGATTGGGACTGTGCTAAATCTGTGTACCAAATTTTGAAGTATGGTCATTTTGAGGATTTTGGTTCTGCCTATTCAGGAACAGAGGATATTTTTCTATTTTTGATATATTTTTCAATTTTCTTTTTCAGAGCATTATAATTTTCATTTTAGAGGTCTTTCACCTGCTTAGGTTAATTCCTAAGTATTAAATTACTCTTGGTGCTTTCATGAACTATATGCTTGCCCTAATTTCTTTCTCATTGGGTTTGTTATTAGTGTACAGAAATTTGTAGTGTTGATATTTGTATGTTAATTTTGTATCCTGTTATATTCTGAGTCCACTGTTTGATTCTTGGGCGTCTTCTCTGTAGAGTACCTTGTCATCTGTAAATAATGATTATTTGACTGTTTCTGTTCCTATACATATCCCTTTTATCTCTTTTCCCTTGCCTAATCGCTCCCATAATATTTTGAATACCATGTTGAACAAAGTAGTGATAATGGACATCATTGTCTGGTTCCTGATTTTAGAGGGGAATCTTTCAGTTTTCCCCCATTTAATGTAATGTGGGCAGTAGGTTTGTCATAAGTGGCTTTTACCTGATTGAAGTGAGGTCCCTGTATATCTCTTTTCTTCCGGGTTTTTCTCATGAAATGATGTTGGTTTTGTCGAAGGATTTTTCTGCCCAAGTTGAGCTAATCATGCAAATTATGTCCTTGCTTCTTTTTATGTGATGTATTCATTTGCATGTGTTGAACTATCCTTGCACTTGTGGGATGAACCCTACTTCACAGTAATATATAATCTTTGATTATTCATTGTATTCTGTTTGCCAGTATCTTGTTGAGTATTTTTGTATCTATATGCATTAAAGAGATCGATATGTAGTTCTCTTTTTTTGGTCGGATCCTTGTCTGGTTTTGTAATCAGATAATGGCAGCTTCCAGCAATGATTTTGTGTGTACTGTTTTCCTTCTAATTTCATTAAAGAGCTTGAGTAGTATTGGTGTTGTCTCAATTTCTTTAATTTCTGCTCTGGTCTTTATTTTCATTCCTTGTGATAGCGTTAGGTGTGAATTGTTCTTATTTTTCTAGGAAACTGAGGTGCGCCATTAGGTTATTTATTTGAGCTCACTCTGATTTTCTGATGTGGGCATTCCCAGCTATTAAATTCCCTACCAGCACTAATTTTGTTGTGTCCCATAGGTTATTTTACAGGATTATGGCTTTATCTTTTGATTCCAGGAACCAATTTCCTCCTTAATTTCTTCTGTGACCCATTAATTATTCAAGATTATAGTTTTGAATTTCCATATGTTTCCAAAACTTTTAGGGTTTCTTTTGGCATTGATTTCTAGTTTCACTGCCTAATGACTTCATAATATGCCTGTGAGAATTTCAATTGTTTTATATTTTCTCAATCATGCTTTAGAGGGTGGCATGTGGTCTGTTCAGGAGAAGCTTCCATGTGTTGCTGAGAAAATGTATATTCTATTGTTATTGAGTGACCCACTCTGTAGATAGCTATTAAGTCCGTTTGTACCAAGGTGTGCCTCAACTCTGTTTTTTTTTTTATTTTGTTTTGTTTTCATTTTTGTTTTTTTTTTTGTGTTTGTTTGTTTTTGAGACAGGGTCTTGTTATGTAATTCAGGCTGGCCTTGAACTCAAAATAATCCTCCCCAAGTGCTGGTATTATAGACAAGAGATACTATGCCCAGGTTTTCTGATATTTCTTTTTTGATTTTTGTTGAGTTGATCAGTCAATTTGTGATAGTGAGGTGTTGAGGTCCCCTACTGTAATTGTGTTAGTATTTATCTTATCTTTTGTGTTCAGTAGTATTTGGTTTATTAATTGTATGCACCAATGTTCAGTGCATATTTATTTATAATTGTTATCTTTTTGAATTGTTTCCTTAACCAATATGTAGTGACCTGCATCTCTAACGATAAGTTTGGCTTGAACTTCCCTTTGTGTGAAAATATGATAGCTAGCTACTCCCTGTTTTTGTGCTACTGTTTCATGGAATATTGTTTTTTTCTACTTTGATTTTTCATCTCTGAGTGTCTTTTTGTATTGAATTTGTTTCCTGTGTACAGCATATACTTCAATTTTGTTTCTTGATTCAATGTTTTGATCTGTGTCTTTTGTTTCAGAAGTTGAGAACAATCAAATTGAGAATTATTACTGAAAGATATTGATTTTTCTTCTTATTGCATTATTTTCCTGTTGCTGATTCCATTTTTAAAATTCCCATTCTGTTTAACTGCTTACCGTGTATGGTTTATTCACTCTATGGTGCTGTTGTCTTCATTTTCTCTATCAAAGGTATCCTTGAGAATTATTTAGAGCACTGGTTTGGTATTTGTGAATTTCTTAAGATGTTCTTTGTCATGGAAATACAATATTTCTGTATCAGTTTTGAAAGATAGTTTTGTAGGATATATCAGTTTGGGTTGGAGGTTGTTTTCTTTTAGGGCTTGAAACATTTAACTCCAAACTATCCTGGCCTTTGAGGTTTGTGTTGAGAAGTCAGCTGCATTCTAATGAGTTTATCTTTATGAGTAATTCATTGCTTTTCTCTGACAGCTTTTAAGATTCCATCCTTGTGTCATTCTTCTGGAGTTTTGGCTGGTATGTGCTGTGGAGAAGTCCTTTTCTGATCATAGCTACGTGGGGTTTTATATGACCTGCTTATCTGTATGTGAATTCCTTTCCCATATTTGGAAAGTATTCTGCTACTGTTTTAGTAAATAAATTTTTATTCTATTTTTGTTGTCCTCTGATTTTTCACTAATGTCCATTAAAATCTCAAGAGTAGATTAGTCTTCTTTGCAAAATCTGAACAAATATAAACAAATATTTGCTGTTTGAATCTTCTCAAATGCAGTGTATTTGGGTTTCTTCTCCAGCCGTAGTCTACTCTGGGGAAGGAGTCGCTTTCAGTGTAACACTCAGTGCTGCTTTGGCAGCTTACAACAGCCGCAAGCTTTTCTTGGGACTGGCTCTGCCTGCCCGGCCTGCTCCTTCTCTGTGCTGAGCTTGTGTCCCTGGAGGCAGCTCCCTAGTCCCGGGGTCACAGGCTGAGCTCCCCAGACTGCCTCGCTCTTCCCTGCACTGTGCTCCTTCTGCCCAGTTTCTCTGTGGTTTCTAGTTTTCCTCTCAGCACTCTTCTGATTCTCAGAGATCTACTTCCTTTTTTTTTTTCTCTTTAAATTGTTGTTTTCCACGTTTCAATTTCAGATCCCAGATAGGATCTATTTTGCTACTGATTTCTACTCTTGGTTTTAATTTTGATGAGTTCTCTTTTACCACTTTTTATGATTTGTGCTTTATTTGGGAGAAGTTAAATTATCTTACAAGTCTTTGGTTAATAGTGAGATTATTTGCCCCTGCAGGGTTACATGGTGACTGAAGTTTCCCAGATTTGCTCTAAATTCAAGGTAGTAGCCTAAATAAACTGGAGCCAGAGGGAGTCAAGGAGAAAAAGTTGCAGAAGACCTTTCTTCTGGTAAAGAGAAATACATGCCCCAGAGCTGCTCCAACACCCTTGGTTTCTGGTTTTTTTTTTTTTTTTTTTTTTTTTTTTTAACATTGAATATGGTTTAGAAGGAGAGTGATATTAGATGACATGACTACAAAAAGTGTTTCTAAGCAAATAGCCTCGCCTTCATACATTTTGGTATAAAGCTGTGAACTTCATGACCTTGCAAAGCAAGATACAAAGCAAATACAAGAGGAAAATAAAGTACTCTTGTTTAAAAAAAAAAAAAATAGTGAGCTTATTCTACAAATTTGTAGTTTTGAGGTTCCCTCTTAGATTTTAAATATATTCCTGCATACACTGTAAAGTTTGTTTTGTTTCGTTTTGTTTTGTTTTTATATAGAGAATCAGTTCTATATTTTGTGGAAATAATCCTGTGTTCTCAATGAAGTGCTGTCATGCCTTGATCAAAATTCAATTGACTAGGCTGGGGATTCATCTCAGTAGTAGAGCACTTGCCTAGCAAGCACAAGGCCCTGAGTTCGATTCCCAGCAGCAAAAAAAAAAACAGTGTCAATTGACTAAATGCAGTAGGATATAATTATGAATGATTCACTATGTTCCATTAATTTATTTATAGTTTGTTATTCTAGTAACACACTATTTTGACTACTCTAGTTTTGAGGTAAATTTTGACATCAAGTATATACCTCAATTCTGATACTTCCCTCTAGTTTTTTTATTTCCTACAGTTCTACATTCTATTGTTTTACCTTTGCAAAAAACAAACAAACAAAAAACAAAACAAACAAAAAGCAAACAAACAAACAAACCAAAAAGACCACCTTATTGGGCTATTAGATTCCATTGGATCTACATATGAAGTCAGAGAGACTAGCAACTGACATGAATCTACTCAGACTACTAAACCAAACTACAATAGATTAAGTTGCTCAAACAATAGAAAATTATTTTCTCCTTGTGGAGATTCAAAATCTCTTACTGAGCTGCATCGAGCTCATTTTCATGTGGGGGTCTCCTCCTGGCTTGCAGAGGACCACCTTTCTTCTCTTTCCTCATGTGAGCTATTCCTTGATGTGTGTGAATGGAGGAAGGAGGGATGAAGAGAAAAAAAAATATTTCAATGTTTCTTCTTATAATGATAGTCATCTTGCAGGACTAGGGCCCCGTTGTGATGACTTAGCTTGACCTCCATTACTTAGAAGATCCGTTTCCACATGCAGTCCTCCTAGGAGTTAGAGTTTCACTGTATGTATCTGTGGCATGGACTCAGATATCAAGTATGCAATTTATCTTGAATTTGCATATTTCAATACATAAACATCCTATATCCATCCATCTGTTTAGAACTTCTCTCAACAATAATTTGTGTGTTTTAATTTAGAGATTGCACATATGTTTTATTACAGTTGTCTAAGGTGTTTTATGCTCTTAAATCTTTTACACAATGTCTGGTGTCCATTTTTCAAGTATGTGATACTAGCATGTAGAAATACAAACTTTCATGTTTTGATTCTGTTCTCCGTGGGCTGGATTAATTTATCCAGAAATTCTACAAGTTTTATATTAAGTACATTATGTTTAGAATGTGTGTTATATAGAGTTACATTATACATATTTTGCGTAGGGTTTTCTACATAATCAGGTTATTTCAAGAAAAGGTTAATTTCAAACTCTTCCTTTTTGCCTCCTCCCTTTTCTTTCTTTTTTTTTTTTTGTTTTTGTTTTCCCTTTCCCAAACAATTCAGTTTTAAACCTACTAGGGACATATTAAATTAGACATCCACTTTCCAGGTTGAAAGCAACTCCATGCACAGAAGAATGTTTCAGGAACAAATCGAGGCAATCAGAGATGGTGATCAGGTGTGACGTCTCAGAGATACAACCAGGAAGCTATAGCGCATGGAGCGGGGTTGACATGGGTGGTGAAAACCAGAAGAGATGGGTTTGCGCTCCGTGGGGTAGCCTAGTGAAAATACGTGTGTGAGACTAATGTGGAGAGCATCCACGTGGAAGAAGACCCCATGTTTACCCTGTCACCTTTCCCAGGAGACCTCCTTTCCCCACTTCATTAAACTTTTCAGTGAAGACTTAATCAACTTAACGAATAAAACAGGCGAAGACAGAAATTGAAACTTTGTGCCTGTTGACAGGATGATAAAAGAACATAGCACCATTTCTGTGATAATCCCAACAAAAACACCTACCCCAAGTCAAAACATAAGGACACATGAATTGAGAGGAGTCCTATAATACATTGCAACTGTAAAGATTATGTTTGTCAAAGTCTTGAATTACAGACTGATAAACTGTTAAGTCACAAAGACATTGAAAACGCATCTCAACTAAGTGCAGTAGGTGAATTGAGTGGATTTTTAAACTAAACATGTTATCACTGGAAAAACATAAGAAATTAAACTGGAGTATGAGAACAATTACAAGACCAGTCAACATTACATTAGGGATTTTGATGGAGGAAGTGAAATTGTGTAAGAGACCCCATTTTTTTGTAGGCACTGCCAGCTAAAGAACCCACCTTTTCAATTTCATTAAAGAGTTTGAGGAATAATGGTATTAGATCATCTTTGAATTTCTTGTAGAATTCAGCTGTGAAGCAGTCAGGACCTGGGCTTTTCTTTGTTGGTAGGTTTTTAATTACCTCTTCAATTTCAATGGCTGATATTGGTTTATTAAGAGTTTGTATCTCTTCTTGGTTTAGTTTTGGTAATTTGTATGTTTCTAGGAATCTGTCCATTTCTTCCATGTTTTCCATCTTATTTGAGTATAAGTTCTTGAAGTAGGTGTTGATGATCCTT
>PVJO010029237.1:0-17101 GCA_004026905.1 Hystrix cristata | reverse complement strand
ATTAAAAACAAAGGAAAAGAAAAAGAAAATGGAACATTCAGAAAACAAAAAGGAGTTTACTAAATTAACTATGCATAGGTGCTCTGGAAGTATTTGCTGAATGAGTGAATAAAGGTTGGTGAAATAAAGTCAAGGTCACACCCCACAGACACACATGCAGAGTCACATAGTGGCTTGAACTGGGGACATTCCAAAGGCTTCGCTCATGTATCTGAGGAGACTTGAACAGCTGGGGCTGAAGTAGCTGCGTCCCCGTGGCCATTCCTCCCTCTCTCTCTCCTTCCATACCGTGCCCGCATCATCTCTATGGTTTAAATATATGAAAGTACTTAGGCTGGCGTTAAACTCCAAAGTGATTTTGTTTTGTTTTGCAGTGCTGGGCATTGAAAGCAGGGTTTTCACATTGAGCTGCATCCCCTACCCTTTATTTTTTATTTTTTGAGATAGGGTCTCACTAAGTCACTAAGTTGCCAGGCTGGGCTTGAACTTGTGATCTTCCTGCTGCAAACTCCCAGAATGCCGGGACTACAGGTGTGAGCCTCCAGGCCCGGCTAAGGTGATGGCGTTAAGAGATGGGGCTGGTAGGAGAAGCCATGGGGACAGGCCATTAGGAAAAGAGAGAGTGGTGGGGCCTGGGCTCAACACCCTTACAAAGGAAGCATGGGCGGACTGCGTGGCTCTGCCATCTCTTCTGCCCCTTTCACCACAGCACTGAGACGCCATTTTGAAACACAGAACAGCCTTCACCAAATGCTGGTGGATCTGCTGGTGCCTCCATCTGGTTCTTCCCAGCCCTCAGAACTGTAAGTAATAAATTCCTTTTGTTTATACATTTCCCTTTCTAAGGTATTTTGTTATACCAGCCGGGGTCCCATGGCTTTTTGTGATCTGCTCTCGAAATTGGTATCATTTACATTTCATTCTGGTCATAGTCACCAGGTTCAAGCAGAGGCAATATAGATCCCAACTTTGGTGGGGAGTGTAAATTTTGTATTGGAAGAAAGGTGAGTGGAAAGGATGGAAGAAAACTATTACAGCTTACACACAAAGGTTTGGAGATTATAATGGCATCATAGTTCTTATCAACACTTGATGCTGGAAGATAATGGAACAATGCTTTACACATTCTGAAGGAAACTAACTTTCAGCCTAGAGTTCTACGCCAGTCAAACTAGGAGCAAAGAATAAAGACAGCTTAAAGTCATCTGTATACATCCAACTTCTCAGGAAATTTATTTTCCATATTCCTCTAACTGGTAGGAGAAGGTATCTCACTCCTGGGAACTGTATTTTATCATGGGAAAGCATAAATACAGAATGAAGGAGGCTGCGTATGTTGGTGCACACCTGTAACGCCAGCACACAGGAGGCTGAGGCCGGATTGTAAATTTAAGCTCAATGAACACTCCAGGTTCAATCCCCAAAACTGCTCCCCCCACAAAAAAAGGAATGAAACCAGAATCTCCTGATGACACACAAATTTCCCAGACACTAAAACAAAAAAAAAGATGAAGAAAACAGAAATTAAAATATAAGGAAACTATCCAGGTGTGGTGGTGCATACTGGTAATCCCAATACTGCAGAAGCTGAGGCAGGAGGAACACAAGTTGGAGTCCAGCCTAGGCTACATAGTGAGTTCTAGGTCAGATTGAGCTACAATACTGAGACCCTGTCTCAAAAAAAAAAAAAAAAAAAAAAAAAAAAAAAAAAAAAAAAAAAAAAAAAAAAAAAAGTAAAAAAGTCAGCTAAAATAATCAAAAAATAATTTCAGATAATTTCCAGAATTGCAAAGCACTTGGAAAATCAAGATAGATCATTATATCATTCTGTAATACCAAAGAGAAAGAGATGTTTCTAAAAACACCCACAGATAAAAAGAAAGAAAGAAAGAAAAAAAACAGACATGGGAAGTTTTGGGATCAGAAACTGCCCAAAAACACAGGAACTGGCCATATTAAAGCTGAATTGAAGTCTGACTTGCTTCAAGGTGTTATAGCTTGTATCTAGATGTTCCTCCAAAGCCTCCTGAGGCCATAGGTGGGGTTTCTCAGAGGTGCCTGGATCTAGAGTGTGTGGTGCTGGGATTGATTCACAGTGTGATAGTAGGATTAAGGCTGCCCCTCCCTGGGTGTGAGTGGTACTCACCCGGGCAGCTAGCCTGGATAAAATGTGAGACAGAAAGAGGGCTGCTGTGGTCACTTGCTGCTTTGCTATTTTGCTGCTTGCTGCCTTCTGCCTTCTACCTGCCATGAACTCTTTCTCCTCTGCTATGCCGCCCTGCCTTGGAGCCAGCCAACTGTGGACTGAAACCTCTACAGATTGTGAGTGGAAATAAGCCTTTCCTCCTGTAACTTTGGGTGTCAGGTATTTTGTCTCAGCAAAGAGAAAAATTAACTGACACACAAAGAGAAAAATTAACTGACTCAAGCATGCATACTTCACTACATGAATTTTTTTTTTGTGGTACTGGGAATCGAACCATGGAGGGAAGCAGAAGTAGGGAGAGGGGCAGGGGGAAGTAAAAAGAATGAAGACATGTTATGTACATTTACCAACACCCCATGATGAATGTAATCATTATGTACTGCGAACATGTAGTAAGAAAAATAAAATTAAAAAAAGTTAAACCCAGGGCCTCACTCGTGCTAGGTAAGCAAGCACTGTAGGGCTGAGGTACATTCTGAGCCCTTTGTATTTTATTTAGAGACAGTGTCTTGACAGGTTTCTTAGGCCAGCCTCGAATTTACAATCCTCCTGCCTCAGCCTCCAAGTAGCTGGGGTTACAGGTGTGGCCTCTGTGCCCAGGTCACTATGAAGTTTTGATTTTTTGCAAACAAGAAAAGAGATAGTGGAACTCAAGACAGTGAGCTTTTGGTAATGGAAACAAACATTTGTGTAAGCCAAAGGTAGAGAATCATTAGACGGAAAGAGAGAGAAGGGAAGTATGAGAGAAGGAAAAACTGAGGTGAGTCTCGGAAAGTTTGGAAGCAGCAGCACACAGTATGGGCCAGAATTTGCCTTTTGAGTCTTTGCTTCTGAAACAGCTGGGCAGGAAATGAGGGCGGGTGAGACTGTCATGGGGCTGGAACTCGGACAGGAGGAAAGTTGAGGCGGTCATACTGTGCTCACCATGAAGTAAGAAGCTAGTTATTTTCCTGTGGAAAAAAATGAGTAAGGGAAGGGGCGGGTCTTTACCTGGGTTTGGCAGAAGGGGAGCAGAGGGTGGTGCAAAGTGATGAGAGCAATTTATTTGCCAGATTTAGCAAATAAAAATACAGTTTACCCAGTTACATTTGAATTGCAGAATAATGATCTTTTGATCTGTCCCCAAAATTACATGGCATTTTATCTGGCAACTCTTTAAGGACACACAAGCATAAAGAACAGCGAAGTTAGCTGAGTGTGGTGGCCGATGCCTGTAATTCCTGCACACAGGGAGGAGCAGACAGGAGAATCATGAATTGAGTGCAGCCTGGGCAACTTCGCTGTTTGCGGAGACCCTTTCTCAAAATAAAAAAAGGCTGAGGATGTAGCTCAGTGCAAAGGACCTGGGTTCAATCCCTAGTACTGAGAAACAGCAAAACAATGATGTAACCTAAGTGTGATAAGAAATAAGATAGGAACATTAGGTTGGGCTTCTAGGCAGTGGTGGAAAAACAACTGGGCAAGCAGCCAGAAGGTAAGTTGAGGATGCAATTCTTAGGGGCTCTCCTGAAAGCAGGAAGAGGCATATGGGGAGCCAAGACCCCAAACTGCCAGAAATAGCTTTACCTGCTTTCCACTTTTACCCCGATGGTCATCTACATTTTATATATATAAAATCTCTTATCTCATATATATATATATATTAGTGTACATAAGATACATATTACTAAATAATCATCTGCAAAGTATTTGGTCTCTTTAAGACACTGGATGAGCACTGAATGTTGCTCTCATCAGTTCACAGCAGAAGGGACTGATTTCCCCCATGTAATTCTTCGACATGTTTGAGGTTTATTTTGGTGGTTTGGAGTAGTGGTTAAGAGTCTGCAGCCTGTCTACGGTCACATCCCACATTAACCAACTTGCTTAATATGTCGGAGACTCAGTTTCCTTGCTTGTAAAATTAGGATAATAATAGCAAATAACTTGTAGGGATTCAACTATAAGGACTGAATGAGTTGATACGTGTAACACTTAGAATCTGGTACACAAATACTAAAAGTGCAACTTTACATGAGATATCAAAGGCAGGCAAGGAGGAGTTTAAATTTTTTTGCTAATATACATATGAATACACTATATATACACGCAGAGTTGGGAACCAGTTGGTTTTTACGGGACACTCACTAGCATACTTCCGTATGTATTTTGTAGACGTGTATAGTCAGAAATGAGTGCAAGTTTAGAGCTTGAAAGCTAGTCATCTACCTCTCTTCAGAAGCATACATTTCAATTCCTTAACTGTTTATTGATGAATGCCATTTGAATTGGGAGAACAGCCATCACGGGACTTAAAGTTTGGAACCTGAGCCTGCTACGCACTGGCTGGGAAGTCATGTAAGCTGAGTGGCATTTCCCTCACCCATAAAGTGGCCAACAGTGCCTGTCTGTCCCACAGCAGCGTTAGAGAATCGCACACTTGATACGGTCGGGTGCATATTGCACTGTAATTCCTTCTCCTTTAAAAGACCCATGAATTAGTGTGTGGGGCAGGGAGGTCGCTGCTTCTTCACTTTGGCTGTGCTGGATGGACACAGCATCTCTCTCTCTCCCTCTTTCTCTCTGCCCTCCCTCCCTGGGACAGGTCTCCTTATGTAGTTCAGGCCTGCCTTGAACTCATGATACTCCCGCCTCAGTGCCTCAGTCTTCTGAGTATTGCGATTCACAGGCCTGCGCAGTCACACCCAGTTTCTGCCTCTTGCTTTTGAAATAATTCCTCAGACCCAGACCATAGATTCCAGAGTCTGGAGCACCATAATTATTGACTCTTGCATGTGTTTACCGTTGTATGCAAGCACTGTCGCTTTGCAGGTATGTGTTAGGTGCCCTGCTGTTGATGAGATGATCTTCAAAGCAGCTATGAATTAACTGCCACTTTTTTTTTTTTTTTTTGCTAACTCATAAACTCCCAGGAACCAGGGGTCTGTTGTTTATTCATTCAGCCTCCTTCTGAGTCATTCAGGTACAGGGTGTGTCTGCACAGCAGAGGAAGTTTTGAATTCACATCTGCCTGGATAGGAAGGTAGTGCGACCAGGGACTGGGCGGAAACGTCTTTTTAACAGTAGAGAAGGGCAGGGCAGGTGTCCTGAGCTTGCCACACAGGCAAATCCGACCGAGGTCCACTCTGGGCTTCGCCATTTTAAGTAGTATCTAAATTAAAAAAAAAAAAAGAGTGGGTGAGGTGTGAATATTGGGTTTGGGGCCCTCTAGGTTGCCTCTTACATAGACAGAGAGGGGCTCCTGCACTTAGCCCGCAGCTGGGCAGCTGCAGGCGCTTGGCCGTGCGGCCACGCGGTTCTCCCACTTGGGAGATTGCTGCGCTGCCCAGACTTCTCCAGGCTCTCTGGGCCCGGCAGGAGCCCACCGCCTCACAGGCCTCAGCCCCGGCCAGCATCCAGCGCACACTGCCCGACGCTGCGCCCATTTGGATGAGAGGAACCCCTGCGCAGTACCGAGTCCGGCGCTGGCGCATTTCGCCGCGACCAGGGAGAGCCACCTTCGGGCCTCGCCGGGATCAGGAGCGGGGGTCGGGGACAGCGCCCCGTTTCTGCCGAGCCGGGCGGTCCGCTGGCCGGGCAGCAGCCGGCGTGCCCGGGTTGCAGTGCCGCCAGCTCGGGCTCCGGGCCGGGGGCTGCGGCGTGGGGACCGGGAGGTGCGCTGCCGGACGCCGCGTCCTCTGCCGCTCCCAAGACTTTCCGGAGAAAAGTTCGCAGGGTCCCCGCCTCCCGCCTTCCGCGGGCCGGGGGTCCCTCTGCGCAGCCCGGAGCGCGGCGCACGTGAGAATTTAGGGGCCGGCCCCGCCCCTCGCCCGCGGGCCGCCCAGGGGGGTTCGCTCGCCGGCCGCAGAGTGTGCGCTGCCGCCCGCGTCTGTCCCGGCGCGCGTCTCGGGCAGAGCCGCCGGCCCGAGGGCTGGCGCAGGGCTGCGGCCCGGAGCGCTGACCCCTCCCCGCCTCTGCCGGGCAGCCGCCCCGCCCGGCCCGCGCTCGGCGACTGAGCCCTGCAGACCCGAGCGGGCGGCGGCTGCGGAGGGCGGGGACCGACTCCGGGAACTCCGCCGAGCGCGCCGGCTCTGCTGGGGCCGCAGCAGCGAGATGCGCCGCGCGCCGCGAGGACCCGGCGCTCCCCGAGCGCAGCTCCGTCCCGCCTGAGCCAGGTAGGAGCCGGGAAGGCCCCTGCGGGGGGCTGGGGGCGCCAGAAACGGATCTCTCAACCACCGCAGCGAACAAAACCGCTGGAAACGGCCACCTCTGGGGGCTGAAAGATACGCAGATCTGGGCTACCCCGGCGCCCAACTCTAGCAGATTGTTCGTGGGGCTGGAGTCACTTAGGGGTTTGGAGACAGGCTCGTCCGGGTGGCAGAGCCGCCTAGCTGGGGGAGGGAGTGCAAGCTGCCTTTCGTCAGGCGCTTACTTTTGGAAGTCCTATAGACAAAGAGCACGGGACGGGGGACTCGCTAGAACTCGCCTTGCCCGAGGACTGGCGTAGAGTCGGCGAGGGGGTACCTCCGAGCTGCTGGCCGCCGGCTGCCGCCGTCCGGGAGGTTGCCGCGAGTCCCCTGCCTCTCTGTTCGTTTTCTGCCACACAGTTACATTACTTGGAAACATTTAAACAACTTAAAAATACACTTTCGCTATCTAGTGCTGTGTCGTTTCTTTCCCATCTTGTACTTCTGGGAGAGACGTCAATGTGGTAGGGGAATGGCAGAAAATAAAGCTGTCTGGGCAAGTTTAGCAATGCACCAGACGTTGTTGTGTGTGTTCCTGCAGAGTCGCTTTGCATTTGAAGTTAGCGATGCGGGGGCATAGATTGTTGTTATCATTTGTAGTATAACTTTCCGTGTGCGTGGGGACGGGTGTTGGCTAAACCAAACACACTTATGCATTCAATTAATGTATGAAACTTCTGGGATTTGCTGCAATCTCTTATGAATGATTTTCACTGAATATCTTTAAATATAGTTGCACTGAGCTTGCAGGGGAAAAAAAGAAGAAGAAAGAATAGGCAGTTGCTTCACGGAGGCGAGGCGCTGAGCTTTCCTGTTTACCGCAAAGCTGGGGCGCGCCTGGGGCCCACACCTCACTGCGCCTCGGACCCCCGGCACACCTGCTCCTAGAGAGTTATTAATAGAGCCCAGAAAATTACTTACGCTGTCAAACGATTTTCGTGCAAACCTATTTTCTTGCATGGCAATTAGGAGGCGGTACTTAGTCCTCGAGCTGGGGAGTGGAGCGGGGAGACGGAGGTGTGCTTCCCCGCCCTCAGATTTCGCAGTTGGTTCTCTTTCCAGTAGAGACCCGGGGCTGGTGGAGAGTGCGGCAGAGCTGAAGGCCACTTCCGAGGGTCCCGAGAGCCCGACCTCAGGGAGGAGGGGAGAGCAGGGGTAAGGGCCAGGGGGAGGGAATGGAGTTGGTCTGGGGATCCCTTCTCTAAGTTTCCCATGGCCATGAAGGTGGTTGTGACCATAGGGAGAGTTTTCCTCTAGTCCAGTTGGAATTTAGTCTGGGTAAATTTTTGTTTATTCTCCCTCTTTTTCTAGAAAAAAAATTTGATTTTTAAAAATTGTCTCTGTGATCTCCTTAAAACATTATCAACAACAGCAGAATTGGAGCGATGCCTTAGCTAAAATGAATTATGCCTGCGTGCTGTAGTCTTTTCTCTGACTCTCTCCTCTTTGTGATTTAAGGCTGCGGTTTCCAGGCACTCTCCAGCCCACGGAAAGCCGCAAGAGAAGCCTGGATCTCTCGCTGAACCATTTCCTCAGCCAGTGGAGGCCGGTTTGGGCCTCGCCCTCTAGCGCTCGTCTGCAGAAGTGGCATCCTCCAGGTTCCTGGGGGACACAGCCTGCACTATGGTGGCCACCAGCATCCCGCAGGTCAAGGCTGTCCGCAGCCTGGTCTCTGACTATGTCAACTATGATATCATAGTCCGGCATTACAACTACACGGGAAAGCTGAATATCAGCCCTGACAAGGAGAATGGCATTAAGCTGACGACGGTGGTGTTCATTCTCATCTGCTGCTTCATCATCCTGGAGAACATCTTTGTCTTGCTGACCATTTGGAAGACCAAGAAGTTCCACCGGCCCATGTACTATTTTATAGGCAACCTGGCCCTCTCAGATCTGTTGGCAGGCGTGGCCTACATAGCCAACCTGCTCTTGTCTGGGGCCACCACCTACAAGCTCACCCCTGCTCAGTGGTTTCTGCGGGAAGGAAGCATGTTTGTGGCCCTGTCTGCCTCAGTGTTCAGTCTCCTGGCCATCGCCATTGAGCGCTACATCACCATGCTGAAAATGAAACTCCACAACGGGAGCAACAGCTCCCGCTCCTTCCTGCTCATCAGCGCGTGCTGGGTCATCTCGCTCATCCTGGGTGGCCTGCCCATCATGGGCTGGAACTGCATCAGCTCGCTGTCCAGCTGCTCCACCGTGCTGCCGCTCTACCACAAGCACTATATCCTCTTCTGCACCACGGTCTTCACTCTGCTTCTGCTCGCCATCGTCATCCTGTACTGCAGGATCTACTCCTTGGTCAGGACTCGGAGCCGCCGGCTCACCTTCCGCAAGAACATTTCTAAGGCCAGCCGCAGCTCTGAGAAGTCGCTGGCGTTGCTGAAGACGGTGATCATCGTCCTGAGCGTCTTCATCGCGTGCTGGGCGCCCCTCTTCATCCTGCTCCTGCTGGATGTGGGCTGCAAGGTGAAGACGTGCGACATCCTCTACAAAGCCGAGTACTTCCTGGTGCTGGCCGTGCTCAACTCGGGCACCAACCCTATCATCTACACTCTGACCAACAAGGAGATGCGTCGGGCCTTCATCCGGATCATGTCCTGCTGTAAGTGTCCCAGTGGAGACTCCACTGGCAAAATCAAGCGACCAATCATTGCGGGTGTGGAATTCAGCCGCAGTAAATCGGACAACTCTTCCCACCCCCAGAAGGATGATGGGGACAATCCAGAGACCATTATGTCTTCTGGAAATATCAACTCTTCTTCCTAAAACTGGAAGCTGCCTGTCTTTGGGAAGTGCTCTTACATGGCCACCCACCACCCTGGCATTTGAAATAAGTCTCTGGGCCTCAAGTGGGGCTGGGAAGGAGCTGCGGGGGCCAGAGAGAGGGAGGAAGGAGAGGGAGAACTCAAACAGCCTGGCGGTGCCACAGTCCCAGTCGGTGGGTCGAGTTAGTTCCCGTGAACAATGCACTGGGAAGGGTGGAGATCAGGTCCCCGCCTGGAGCCGGTTTCCTCTCCCTTTGGAGCTTTGATTTTGCACTGAGCTAAAGGTCTAGCATTGTCAGGCTCCTGGAGGGCTCGCGGGGCCCCTCCTCCAAGAGTGAGATTCCCCAGAGAAAGCCTCTGTCTGGAGCTTGGAGATGTTTTCTTTCACTTCAGTTTCAAAGCCACGTGAGTGTGTGCACTTCTGCTTGCTGAGGATGCTCTGCCTGTCCCACCCTCCCTTCCTCTTCACACCGCCCCCGCCAAGATTCCTTTGCTTTGTAGTGTGACTACCCGGCCAGCGTTCACCAGACCCCAGAGCTTGGCTTGCCATTCTTGGTCATCTGTAGCGGGAAGGCTGTGCTGAGTAGGTAGACTGTGAAGACACGGAGATTGGTTTGGAGAGAGAAAGCAATTTCATTTGCTGAGGCCAAAGTTTCCGCGTAAGCTGGGTTAGTGTTTTTGGAATTTGCTTGAAGTCACTTTGTTTTTTTTTTTTTTTTTTTAAACATCTTTACAATGAAATGTGTGACAGTGTCATATCAATTGTGGCTGTAATCAGCCTGAGGAAGTCCACTTTATCTAAATGGTATCAGCCAAGACCTTTAGTGCCATAGAAGAAACAAAAGAAGGAGAAAACTGACTGGGAATAAACTTTTGTAAACCAAGAGAGATTTCTTCATGGCTGTCTAACAAATACAACATCTGTTTTTGGCACTTTTGTTGACGTTTGTTTCAGAGTATTGTATAATTTGTTTCCACCAACAGGCTGGTTGTATTTGGTTGTGTTAAAAATGCTTTCTATGATTTTTGAATGTATTTGTTTCAACAAAGGTCATTTTATTGAATTTTTTTCTAACTTGTGTTAACACCACTGAATGTGTCTTTCTTAAGAAAATACCAGTCTCTTGCACCCATAAAAGCATTACTTTAACTGATAGGGAACAGTGGAATTTTTTCAGTACACTTGTTTGTTAGATAATAATTGAAGGTGTGTATAAATGTTACAAAGAATAAAAATGTTACTGTCTTTTTAGTATGGTTTTCAGTGCAATTAAACCAAGAAATGTCTTGTTTTTTTAAAAAAATTAGTATTTAATAGGTTTCTGACTTTTGTGGATCATTTTGCACATAGCTTTACCAACTTTTAAACATTAATAAACTGATTTTTTTAAAGATCCCTTTGTGAAGAGCATGTTTAAAAATCAAGATTGAGATTTTCTCTTTGACTCTGGTTCTCTAGAATCAAAGTGAAGGACAAATTTCTGTTATTCTTTAAAGGATTTCACCTTGGTAAACTAGGGTGTGAAAAAATTGTGGTTTGTTTAGAAACTGCTCTTTTTCAGGAAGAGAAACTTCAGTAAGTTAACACTGAAGAATGATAAATGAATGAGATAAAAACCACCAACCTTCTGAATACCACATTGGCAAGTAAATGTTATTTTTAAATTGCACTCAAGCCAAGCTAAATTAAGTATAATAATTCTATTTTAAAACATGGATTCTTGGGGTTGAGGATTTAGCTCATGTGGTAGAGCACTAGCCTAGCAAGCACGAGGCCCTGAGTTCGATCCCCAGCACCCAGAAAAAAACAAACCAAAACAAAACATGGGTTCTTAAAGAATTAACAGTATGGTAGTAAATCTTATTTAAATTTTGACAGTGATCAGTCCAAACCCACCAACAAAAGTGTATATTCTTGGCCTCCCACCAACATGCTGGACAAGTGGGACTGCAGGTATTAGATAATGTAGTCATTCAAATTTTTTATGGCACTGTTTGGGTTTCTCTGATCTCTCTTCTGAATTTAGGAATACATAATACATGTGACGTAGTAAACTATAGAATGCAGGCTGAGTAGAATAGGACCATTTATTTGAAAACTTTTTATTGTATTTGAAAGCATTCGCATTCTTGGCCCTTAATTTCTCCAACTATAAAATGAAAACAAAGGTGCTTTGCAAGCACCACAGATTTATAGTAATAGTTAACTCTTGGTATTATTATCATCTTTATGGGGGATTAAATCAAAGTATTTTGGTGTGTTTGGCTCTCCAGCGTTATTGTTATTTTCAGGATTTGTGCTTTCAAGTGTCATTGAATATGCACAGGACACAGTTGGGACATGGAGATAAACCTCACCTAATAGGATAGATGTCATTTCTGGGTAAAGTTAACTGTGGGAAACAGAAATGTATTCACTAAGGAAACCTTAGGTCACAACCTCCAGTTTCCTGAAGGAAATGCCAAAAATGCTCCAAAGACAAAAGGCTGGAAACGAACTGGAATGTCTCTCTCCATCTGTCTGCTGATGCGGAAGGAATGATTTCATGTTACACTCACTTCCTAGAACTTTCATTACAGAGTGAAGCATAATGGAAAAGTGTCCATCTTGTTTCAGCAGATGATAAAATGTTTGGGCTCTTAACTTATCTTCATAAGCACAGTGGTGACTCAGGACATGGGGGAAGGTGGAGTAGGGGAGCTGGCTGTGATGAGAATGGGGCGCTCACTTGGCCACCTGAGAACACACAACCCGATGACTGCATGTGCTTTATCCCTGGAAATTGCAGGCAGCGTATATCGAAGACAGATGGACAGTCACGGACTCTGCTTTTCCTGGGCAGATGTGTGGCAGAGCCCCCGTTCTGGCCAAGAAGCAAAAGCTACAATGAAGGATCTTTGCTCTTCTCCTAACATGAATATCTGGTTTTAACTGGGTATATTCTATGAAGGATTAGGAGAAATCTCGGTGACTAGTTGTTTATATTAAAATATATACATATAAAATTTTGATTACAAAACATGTAGTATCGTTTAAGTGAAGGACATATGGCAATACTTGACATTTGCCTAAAAATTTCATTCGGCCCAAAATATTAGAACAGTTACAAAATGACCTCACGTAATACTTTGTCCCTAACAACATTAAGTTTGATTATAATTTTGTGGAGCATTCAAATCAAAATCTTACATAAGGTGAACTATTGTGTTCTTGCATTCTAGTCTCCTTTTAAGGAGAAAAATTTGGTTCTTTAATAAAAGTTGATCTAGTAACATTACACATTCAGAAGTTTACAGTAGTAATTTTGAGTGCATGTCATGAGCTACTGGGTTCTATTTAGTGATATTAGCACTCAAATTATTTACGACGTCCTTTTTTTTCCAATGTAAAAATTCTGATATAAACATTTCCATTTTAGTTTTCAAATGACAGTAGCTTCACTTCCGGTGTGGCGATGACCTGTGTTAAAGTTGTGTCCGATGCATGTCTTTGTGTTTCCAAAGTAGACTGCACTTTTTGTTTGCTTTTGTACGTTTGTTTGCTTTTGCACGCTCATGTCTACATTCCCTGTATCACTGAGATCTGTTGGTTTTTCTAGCCAGTTGCGAACGGGCCTCTGTTTGGGAGCTACTACTCTGAAAGAATAACGAACGTAATGGTGGACCACACTGGAGAAACCCTACAGGGAGGACTTGAAATGCAAGGAATTCTCAGTATTACTTGAATCCCATTTTCAATTGAGAAGCAGGGTGTAGTACCAGTACCAGGGCACAGTGCTCCCTTTGAAAATAGTCTACCTACACAACTGTCAAAAATTTGACCTTCTTTGAGTTACTGGCTCAAAAGTTAATCTCTAAGAGCTGTTATTCACCAGAGTATTTGTGATGAAGTTTTATAATCTCTGTATCATCTCAGTTATTATTTAAGTAGCTCTGTCCATGCTTCTCATCTGGAATTGAGTTTTCTGTGGGCACCTAACTAATTGAAGCAAACTAGATTTGATTGCATTTATTTCCAGGTTAGCTTTGTACTTTCTCTAAATAGGTTGCAAACGGCATGGGGGAGTAATCACAGCTAACCAAAGGGAACTTCCTGGCACCTATTGAGAGTATTCTTCCCTTGTGAACACAGTGAGCCCTTGAGGAGGAGAAATCATAATAAATTGCATCACTTCCTCCGATCTTCCTTCCTGTCCTTTTGATGTGTGTTTTACATGGTCCAAAGAAAGAGACTCAGAATATTCTTTTTATATACACCTTTGCCTTCACTGCCGTATTAATTGGATGTAGAGTCATCTTTCAGAATACTAGCAAGGTTTAAGTAACTAAAAGCCTTTAGATTGCCTACCAAGAACAAGGGTTTTATTATTTTTGTTTGTTTGTTTGAGACAGGGTCTCACTATGTAGTTCAGGCTGGCCTTGAATTCACTATGTGTCCAAGCCACCATCAAACTCATGGCAGTCCTTCTGCCTCAGCATCCCATGTGCTAGTATTACAGGCATGTGCCACCAATCAGGCCCTTCAAAGAGTTTTTAATCAATGATCAAAAGAGCTAGAAGAGATAAGAGGAAGATAAAAGTAAGGGGTTAGACCTGTAATTAATTCAGTCTCTTCACAATCTTTAACAAGAGTCAAGACCCAGAGCAATTTCAGCTCATGTTGAAGATATATCTCCTAATGTATCCTATCTCTTGCTTCCGGCTCATTGTTTTGGCTTAGACTCAAGTGATTTCTGTTGTTTCCAAGCTTTCCTTTAAATCCTTTTCTGGATGGAAAGGTTAAAACTCATACTTAACATGTGGTCATTAGCAAAAGCCAAGGGGTGGGTTGCAGATTTGAATGCATAGGAATCACTACATTTTGTTCTTCTGAAGCATCATCAGGGACCCAACCAGAAGCTTCTTTGCTAATAATGGGCAAATAATTTACATTTTAGTACACTCACATAAAGGAATGCTATTTAGAAATTTAAAGAAGTAACTATTGCTAATACTTCCAGCAGTCTGTCTGAATCCCAAACTCTTAAATTGAAAGAATTATGACACAAAAGAGAATGTGGTGCATAATTCCATTTGCGTGAGGTGTAAGAGTAGCAAAACCAGCAGGGCATGATGGTGCATACTGGACATCCCAGCATTCAGGAGGCTGAGGCAGAAGGATCATGAGTTCAAGGCCAGCGTGCGCTATTTAGTGAGACCCTACCTCAAAAAACAAATGAAAAAGAATAGGCAAAACTAATCTACAGAGATAGACAAAAATAGTGGTTGCCTGCTGGAAAGGGCTATACTGGAAAGGAAGAAACTTTCCAAGTTGTGAGCAATGCTCTGTAACAATGCTATATCTTCCTTTTTTAGGGGGTTGATTTCTCAAATGTATACATTTGGTTAAACTTATCCAACTATATCCTCAAGACCTATGAAGTGAATTTTAAAAAGCCCAGTATGTTACATTTCTACTTTGGAGTATAAGGGCTACATGGGTATTTCTTTGTGAAATTATAGTACGATTCCGTGGAGTTCAACAGAACGTGGTTAAAGTCCCAAAGTGTTCCACACAACACATGCACTTTTAGTATTATCCTTTGCCCCAGAACCAAAACATTAAAATGCTAAATAATCATGACCCGATAATATCTGTTTAGGATGTATAGGACGAAAATTTGGCTTAATATTGGTATTTGTAATCCCTCAAGAGTTTCTTTCTTGGAAGAGTCTAGGAATGTAATGAAGCTGTCACAATAAAAGCTTATTGACATTCAGATTTCACACTTAGAAATACATGGAGGGTTGTAAATCACCTTATGAAGAATGAGCTTTTTATTTTTTAAATTTTTTGCAGTCCTGGGGATTGAACCCAGGACCGTCAGACTGTGCTACGTGCTCGACCCTTTTTATTATTATTATTTTTTTATTCTGAGACAGAAAAGTTGCCTGGGCTGGGCTTGAACTTGCAGTCCTACTGCATCAGCCTCCCATGGTGCAGGAATGGCAGGTGCATCACCATGGTCAGCTACGAATGGACTTTCACAGAGTGACAAACATGTGGAAACACCTCGGTATTGGAAACACACAAACTGGAGTGTGCCAAACCATTTCTTACAAACCTGTGAAAGGCATTCAGCCAGATAGTAACACTGGCCATGGGCACGAGCGCTGCACCATACTGGGCAGAGACACAAGGGTCACGGAAAAGAGGCTTATGCTTTTGAGGGTTTTAAAACCTTGATGCTACGAACACTGTCTGCCTATTTGCAGCCCTGACTAAGGCTTCCCTCCTTCAGCCGGCTCCATGTGTGACCGGGCAGAGATGACCAACCTGAGGTGTGACCCTGGTCCTTGCATGGGCTGATTAGATGTGAAGCAGAAAAGGAAATAAGAAAGAAGGGGCGGTGCTACCTGGTGGATAGGGGCTGGAAAGGTGGTAAGTTGCTCATCTGTTTCCTGCAGCTCTATTCTTGTTGTTGCTTTTCTTTTCTGCTGCTTTGTTGACACTAGGGAAGAAGGAACAGACAGAGAAAGCACTGGTGTGGCCCATGCTTCCTCTTCCCGCTCCATGTGTCCACTCATCCTGCAGTTTGACAAGAGTGCCTGCCCTGTGTTGTGGGCTGGGGATACAGAGGCACGCGACCGATCGACGGCGGATTTATGGAGCTTGTAGGATTCCAACTGTGGTGCTTCGATGGCCCCTTCTGCTTGGGGCCCGGGGACCCCGACGTGGCAAGAAATAGTTCTTTTTTTTTTTTTTTTGTGAGTTTGTTCACTGCCCTGCACTTCCCCTAATGTATTGCATTCTTTAGCAGTGTAACAGTGATTTCACTTAGTAAGTGTGATTAAGGTTGGCAGCTTTTCATCTTTGAGTTTTATTTAACTAACATCTCTAAGTCACCTAATTAAGTAATGGGGAATTAACTCATATTTGGAACGAGAGCTATTTGTGTTATTAGACATTGTTGTACCCATCAGTATTTGTATTCTATTTTTCAGGTTGTTGTAGGTTCCGTGTGATAAAGAAGCAACCGTAAAATTGAAGTATTCAGCATCGTTTTCAGTTTTTATCTCACCTCAGTTGTGCTTTTCTTCCTAGCGCAGTAGTGTGAACTGTGCTGAGTGGAGCCACTTGAGTTATAAGTGCAAATAGAGTTTACAGGCGACTAAGTCCAAGGTGGTACCTTCTTTTTTCTTTTTGGTAATGTTGAGGGTTGAACCTAGAGTTTTCACACTGAGCTATATACTTAACCCCTTTTAAATTCTTTTTATTTTGAGACAGAGTCTTACTAAATTGCTAAACTGCCCAGGGTGGGCTGAAACTCGCAATCCTCCTGCCTCATCCTCTAAGACTACTGGGATTACAGGTACAGGCCACCAGACCTGGCTTAGATGGCATCTTTATTCAACTTGGATTTAAGAAAGAAAGGAGATAAAAATGCATAATTTAAGAGGAAACATGATGAATGCCTTTAATTATCAATATTATTGTGAGACAACTCATCTAACTGTGAGCCACTGCAGATCGCAGAGGATTTCGGAAAGGAGCCCCACGTAGGTCTTTCGCATTCTTCGTGTTCAGTGACTACTTGAGGCCAAGGAGCTGAGGCTAAGTCCTTGAGCAGCCCAGGAATTCTGCACCCCAGTCTTACTCAGCAACTGTACTGGGCACATGGCCGGTTCACATTCATTTGCCGTTCTTATGGGACGGACTCTCAGAAATGCCAACAGCAGGCGCAGTGGTGCTTGTCTGTAATCCCAGCGCTCTGGGAGCCTGAGGCAGGAGGATCACGAGTTTGAGTCCAGCCTGGGCAACTTACTGGCTTGATGATATCTCATCTGAAAAAAAATTTTTTTTAAAGGGTTGAGGACATAGCTCAGTGCACCCCGCCCCCCAACACACACACGCGCAC